>SJYC01067040.1:0-26144 GCA_006408675.1 Madoqua kirkii
TCTATAGATTCAATCCAACCCCTATCGAGCTACCAATGGTATTTTTCAGACAACTAGAACAAATAATTTCACAGTTTGTATGGAAATATAAAAAACCTCAAATAGCCAAAGCAATCTTGAGAAAGAAGAATGGAACTGGAGGAATCAACCTGCTTGACTTCAAACTATACTACAAAGCTACATTCATTAAGACAGTATTATACTGGCACAAAGACAGAAATGTAGATCAATGGAACAAAATAGAAAGCCCAGAGATAAATCCATGCACCTAAGGACACCTGGCTCAGACAGTAAAGCATCTGCCTATAATGTGGGAGACCAGGTTCAATCCCTAGGTTGGAAAGATCTCCTGGAGAAGGAAATGGCAACCCACTCCAGTATTCTTGCCTGGAAAATCCCATGGAAGGAAGATGGGGTCACAAAGAGTTGGACAAAACTGAGCTACTTCACTTTCTTTCTTTCATGGATACCCGATCTTTAACAAAGGAGGCAAGAATATACAATGGAGAAAAGATAATCTCTTTAACAAGTAGTGCTGAGAAAACTGGTCAAGCACTTATAAAAGAATGAAACTGGGAACACTTTGTAACACCATACACAAAAATAAACTCAAAATGGATTAAAGATCTAAATGTAAGACCAGAAACTATAAAACTCCTAAAGGAAAACATAGGCAAAACACTCTCTGACATAAATCACAGCAGGATCCTCTATGATCCACCTCCCAGCAGTAATGGAAATAAAAGCAAAAATAAACAAATGGGACCTAATTAAACTTAAAAGCTTTTGCACAATGAAGGAAACTATAAACAAGGTAATAAGACAGCCTACAGAATGGGAGAAGATAATATCAAATGAAGCAACTGGCAAAGAATTAATCTCAAAAATACACAAGCAGCTCATGTGGCTCAATTCCAGAAAAATAAACAACCCAATCAAAAAAGTGGACCAAAGAACTACACAGACATTTCTCCAAAGAAGACATATGGATGTCTACCAAACACATGAAAGATGCTCAGCATCACTCACTATCAGAGAAATGCAGATCAGAACCACAGTGAGGTGCCAGCTCACAACAGTCAGAATGGCTGCGACCCAAAAGCACACAAGCAATAAATGCGGGAGAGGGTGTGGAGAAAAGGGAACCCTCTTACACTGTTGGTGGGAATGCAAACTAGTACAGCCTCTATGGAGAACAGTGTGGAGATTCCTTAAAAACTGGAAATAGAACTCCCATACCACCCAGCATACACTGGGCTATGCCCACTGCTGGGCATACACACTGAGGAAACCAGAATTGAAAGAGACACGTGTACCCCAATGTTCATTGCAGCACTGTTTACAATAACCAGGACATGGAAGCAACCTAGATGTCCATCAGCAGACTAATGTGTAAGAAAGCTGTGGTACATATACACAATGGAATATTACTCAGCTATTAAAAAGAATGCATTTGAATCAGTTCTAATGAGGTAGATGAAACTGGAGCCTGTTATACAGAATGAAGTAATTCAGAAAGAAAAACACCAACACAGTATATTAACACATATATATGGAATTTAGAAAGATGGTAATGGTGACCCTGTATGTGAGACAGCAAAAGAGACATAGATATATAAAGTACAGACTTTTGGACTCTGTGGGAGAAGGTGAGGGTGGGGTGATTTGAGAGAACAGCACTGAAACATGTATGTTGACATATGTGAAACAGATCACCAGTCCAGGCTCAATGCATGAGACAGGGTGCTCAGGGCTGGTGATCTGGGACAACCCTGAGGGATAGGATGGGGAGGAAGATGGGAGGGGGGCTCAGGATGGGGAATACATGTACACCCATGGCTGATTCCTGTCAATGTATGGCAAAAACCACTACAGTATTGTAATTAGCCTCCAATTAAAATAAATAAATTATTCTTTTTTAAAAAAGAATCCTTTTGTAAAACAAACAAAAAAAGTTAAATATACACCTACCGTGTGACCCAATCAACCCACCCCTACATGTTTACCCAAAAGACAAGTGTATGCTTATACAAAAACTTGTATACATACATTTTATAGCAACCTTATTTATAATATCTAAAATGTCAACAATCCCTACATCCACCATCAGGTAAACTGATAAACAAATTGTGGTACAACATAAAATAGAATCCTCTGCAGCAATACAAGGGCTTCCTTTGTGGCTCAGTTGGTAAAGAATCCCCTTGCAATGTTGGAGTCCTGGGTTCGATCCCTGGGTTGGGAAGCTCCCCTGGAGAAGGGAAAGGCTACCCACTCCAGTATTCTGTCCTAGCGAATCCCATGGACTGTGTAGTCCATGGGGTCACAAAGAGCCAGACATGACTGAGCAACTTCCACTGCACTTCGCTTCAGCAATACGAAACAATAAAGAACTGATGTGTGCACAACTTGAATAATTATACCAAACTAAAAGCCAGGCCAAAAGGGGGACATATTCAATTATCCTACATATGTAAAATTATAAAAATAGAGATTAATCAATAATAACAGAGAGTATCTCACTAACTGTCTGATGTGGAAGGTGGGGGATTACATAGGGACTCAAAGAAACTTGTATATGATATGTTCATTATCTTCATGGCTGTGATAATCTCATAAGCAGATACATTACATCCAAACTTACCAAACAGTATACTTTAAAGATGTGCAGTTTATTGGACATTGTATCTCAATAAAGTTATCTTAAAAGAAGAAACCATAACCAATCAAGCTTTGAAAAGCAAAAGGGGAAATGGGAAAGAGAAATGGTGAACAACAACAATTTGGTAAACACTTAAAAAGATGTCCACTGTGCGATATCCAAAGTATTATACGTTGTTAGTCTTAACACCTTGAACATCATTTGGCTCCATCATCCCAGTTTTCTAC
Organism: Madoqua kirkii; assembly: GCA_006408675.1. Taxonomy (NCBI): domain Eukaryota; kingdom Metazoa; phylum Chordata; class Mammalia; order Artiodactyla; family Bovidae; genus Madoqua; species Madoqua kirkii. Next base: position 2,890 of record SJYC01067040.1, read on the forward strand.
TAGATCCAGACGCATGCTCCTATTATCACAAGAGCTTAGATCCAGTTATCTTTATGATCCAATCACTGTCATGAATTTCAAATTCTGTAATTTACTAGCCACAAAAGCAAAATAAACCATGCTTGACTTTCTAAAATTGGTGCTCTTTACATTATACTGCTTAGCCTCTGATAATAACTGGGTCTTTTGAGAAACATTTTACTGTGTGTCCAGAGACTGATTTAATATATACTCTTAGAAAAGATTTTTAATTGAAATTTTTAATATTTTGATCAAAAGCTTTATGAAGCACATTTAAATGGATCAGTCTTTTTCTAATTCTGTTCCAAAAACTTCACAACTAGATTACCCAAATACATATTAAATTCCTTTGTAGCCAATAAATAATTAAAATTTTCAACTAATGGGAGCAAGCTGACAAATATTTTCCAAATAAGTTGGCAACATATACAATAATTTGTATAATGGGAGAAAACATGTGACTTAGTAAGTATGTGTTACAAATGCAATAAATGTCTACTCTGTTACATTAGGGGCTTCTCTGGTGGCTCAGAGGTCAAGAATCTGCCTGCAGTGTGGGAGACCTGGGTTTGATCCCTGGGTCAGGAAGATCCCCTGGAGAAGGGAATGGCAATCCACTACAGTATTCTTGCCTGGACAATCCCCATGGAGAGAAGAGCCTGGCAGGCTACAGTCCATAGGGTTGCAAAGAGTCAGACATGACCAAGCAACTAATACTTCACTTCACTTCACTGTTAACATTAAAAATTCTCCAACTTCAGAGTGCATCAGAATCACAGGGATGCTTTGTTGAAAAGAAGATAACTACATTTAAAAGCAAGTTCTACAGTAAATCACTGTAAGGAAATGGAATGAGACGATTACAGTGTGCTCCGGTGAAAAAATAGACTTTATAGTATACACCGCTCCTTGCTATCTGATCCTAGTTTGTCTTTGAGCTATTTTACCACTCAGATTAAGTTATAGATAACCAAGAGCAATGCAGATAATTCTTGTCTATAGAGAATCCATCCAGTGGAGGGTCAATAAGTCCCTGAATGGGCTGGAATGGAAATGACCGGTTTTCTGACCATTTACAAATTCATTTCAATAGTTCCTATACGACACAAATTTGGATATCTTTGACTTTCCTTTGAATTGGTTATAACATACAGCTGATTTTCTCACTAATAATGATTTAAATAATGATTCATCATGTGCTCAATATTTATAAAACTCCTTGTATATCTGTGAGTGATGATTTTACTTTTTTTTTTAAACTTTCTGGTGTGGTGCCTGTATGAGTACCCACATGAACTCAGAAATGCACATTCTCAGGCTACATCCAGACCTACTAAATGAGAAAACGTGGAGCTAAGGGCTAGCAGTCTTGTCTAACAAGCCCTCCAGGTGATTCTGAAACAGTTTAAAATTTAAAAATCCTAGGCTGAAGATTTAGAAAACTAAGATCATGGCATCCATTCCCATCGCTTCATGGGAAATAGATGGAGAAACAGTGGAAATAGTGGCTGACTTTATTTTGGGGGGCTCCAAAATCACTGCAGATGGTGACTGCAGCCATGAAATTAAGATGCTTACTCCTTGGAAGGAGAGTTATGACCAACCTAGAGAGCATATTAAAAAATAGAGACATTACTTTGCCAACAATGGTCCATCTAGTCAAGGCTATGGTTTTCCCAGTAGTCACGTGTGGATTTAAGAGTTGAACTATAAAGGAAGCTGAGCACCAAAGAATTGATGCTTTTGAACTGTAGTGTTGGAGAAGACTCTTGAGAGTCGCTTGGGCTGCAAGGAGAATCAACCAGTCCATCCTAGAGGAGATCAGTCCTGGGTGTTCATTGGAAGGACCGATGTTGAAGCTGAAACTCCAATACTTTAGCCACTTGATGTGAAGAGCTGACTCATTTGAAAAGACCCTGATGCTGGGAAAGATTGAGGCCAGGAGGAGAAGAAGATGACAGAGGATGAGATGGTTGGATGGCATCACTGACTCAATGGACATAAGTTTGGGTGGACTCCGGCAGTTGGTGATAGACAGGGAGGCCTGGTGTGCTGCGATTCATGGGGTCTCAGACGACTGAGAAGCTGAACTGACTGAACTGAGGCTAAAGATGCCTTAAAATTGAGATAACCATTGTGTGGGGGGCTAATTACATGTACTTTGATTTTTTTTTTTCCTTCTCAAAGGGATCACCATATTTAATTCTTATTTTAAAAAACTTAATGCAAACTTAAAAATGCTGAACAGCTAAGCACTGAAAAAATCTGGCTAAATCAGGAGTTATGCAATGTAAGAAATACATGCTAATATGCCACCACCACTACGTAAGGCAGTGGAGATGGAGAAGAAGGATGGCAATCACTCCAATCACTTTCTTAGGATAAGAAAAAGCGGATTTGAGGAAAATGTGAATTTGAGTCACAGTCATTCTACTTCACATCTAAAGAATGGTTTCCTCTCTCAACACATATTTGACTCATAATTTCTTATTTTCACTTTTAAAGGCTTTTTTAAAAAGAGCAATTTCAAGTTTGCAACAAAATTAAGAGGAAGGTACAAAGATTTCCCATATATTCCAGCCCCAATACAGGCGTAGACCCCCCCAGTTATCAGTATCTTCAGAATAGTACATGTTTTACCAAAGATGAACCTACGCTGACACATAATCACTTTGATCTCTCAACGTCCATACTCTACCTTAGGATTTACTCTTGGTATACATTCTATGGATTAAAATAAATTATAAGCACATATAACCATATAATATGATATAGTGTATGTTCACTGCACTAAAAATCCTCTGTATTCTTCCTATTCATCTATCCCATTTCCCCCTAACTTTACATAAAGTACTGTAGTAGAAGCTTCTCAGTTTACTTTCCCACTATTTCCAAAGGTTAAGAAAATATAATAGAAATAATTACCTACATAAATCAGATAGATTCAGATAGTCAAATTCTGTTTTTATATTCAATAGAAATATTTAGCCAGGACTTCTATTCTCCTCAGATCTGTTGAAAGGTAGCTGATCACTCCAATTTGGTTCATTCCTTAAATACACAGTATTACCCTTTTGAAACATTAAGAAGAAAAAAATTTATAAAACTGCTATGCTGGCCTTTTATCCAGCAAATTTTTTAAAACTAGATCAGTGTCTTAAGTAATTAAATTACAAATGTCTAAAATATTAATAACTAATAGAATATGAGAAGATATAAAAATTCTATCATAAAAAATAAAGGGCCTTTAATAGACTTGATTTTTTGTTTAACTAAGCTATTTCCTTCAGAGTTGTACATGGGTTACATCTACATCCTCCCAACATCTGCTTCTAACAAAATTTTCTAGTAATTTAGTTGTAATGAAGACAATATCAGAAGGCAAGAGTTTCCTTCTAGAAACACAGACGACAAATTCCTACACTTTTTGCCCACAAGTGTCCAGGGTAATGAACCTCTGACCCAATTGTTACCTATTTTTTAAATTCCACAGACCAAAACTTATACATGGAAGATATGCTTTCTTACTTTTGAGCTGTGATATTAAATAATTTAGAACACAAGACAGTTGTATTTCAAATGACAACTGATATTTTACAGGAATAAACTTAGAAATCTAAATAACAACAAAAATGTATATAACTAGATAAGGAGCAATTGCTAGAAAAGTTAGCAAATAAATCAAAAGGGAAAAAATTATCTTAAATATGTTTTCAAAAGGTAAGGGTATTTTTTTTGAGAATTAAAAAATAGTTCATACATAAGCGGTATAAATTTAATTGTGTAAAACATTTCTACATGATCCCTGTTGCTATAATAATTCTGTATATATCCCCTTTAGTAAAATACTGGGTACTACTACAGCATTCTGGGAAGACACCTAAAATTTTATACTTTAGGATAAGGAGATATGTAATATATATATATGTTCACTAGTATAAATACGGAGAAGGCAATGGCACACCACTCCAGTACTCTTGCCTGGAAAATCCCATGGGCAGAGAAGCCTGGTGGGTTGCAGTCCATGGGGTTGCAAAGAGACGGACACGACTGAGCAACTTCACTTTCACTTTTCACGCATTGGAGAAGGAAATGGCAACCCACTCCAGTGTTCTTGCCGGGAGAATCCCAAGGACGGAGGAGCCTGGTGGGCTGCTGTCTCTGGGGTTGCACAGAGTCGGACACGACTGAAGCGACTTAGTAGTAGTATAAACAATGTTATGAAGAACCTTTCCCTCCTTTTGGATTATTTATGTAAGATACACTATAAGAAGTAGGCCTACTAGCTCAAAGGATATGAACATGTCTTCACTGATTTTACTGGAGAAAACACCTCTTCTCCTACTGTTATACTTAATGCAAAAAGAGCATTAACTTTTTCAATGGCTAAGATACTGTTTTCTTAAAAGGATTCAGTTTCTAAATCTTCGTACTTATTTTTATAGTTTCACTAAATCTACATTTTTTTCTTTTAAACAAAATCTAAAATGCTACTAATTTGCTAAATAGAATGAATTATCACTATTATCATCACCATCATCATCGTCTTTATCATACACAAAAGAGGCACAGCCAAAGCTATGTTTAAAAGACAAAAAAACTTCAAGAATAAATATCCCTTATTTTGTCAACATCATGATATGGTATTTTGGCTAACAGTTTATCAATTTCTGTCCATTTGCAAGTATTTTACTTTTACCCTTATACCTTACTGGCCTCTTATTTTTGATGTCACCAAGGAACCACTGTTCATAATGTCAAATACTTATGCTTTAAGTTTATGCTTAAAAGGAAGGTGGGCCAATGACATCCAGATACAAGAAAACAGCTCCAAGCCAAAAGTTGCTGCTCAGACTACATGAGTCATCTTATATGTGGTTGGAAGGTAAGCAGATAATTTTAGAGCATTAAAGATTTGATTATAAGCCAACTGAATTTCCAGAGGGACAAATCAAAATTGTCTAAAACTAGAAGCAGTATCTTTTTTAAAAGTATATTCTACCCGAAAGTCAAAGTCATGAATCTCATCTCTTAATACCAATATTTTAATACATGTGTGACAATAATTTTGATTATTCTATTGTAAAAAAGCATGAAATCAGGTGGCAAATACTAGGAAAGAGAGAGAAAGAGACCAGGTCTTTTGAGAACGTGAGCAATGAAACTAAAAAGAAGGTAACATTAATGATAAAAGGTGCAAACTTGAAAGAAAGAGCCTGTCTAATATAGCCAATATTATTCAACCAAAAATTATAAAGTTTCCTCCTTATCCATCGAAATTGTCACCATTATATTTTCTACCTAATAATCTCAAGTTAGTTTCCAAATCTTCAAAAACTGTGTAGTCCTTCTTTCACTAAAAATCTGAAAAGGACTATCACTTCCCTTCCTCCCATCTGCCAAAGCTTCTCTAATATTTCATTTTTCTCAAAAGTTTCTCATACACATCCATGCATAGCAAGAGCATCATCTATTAGAATTAAATTAGGAAATAAGAAAAATTTTGTGATTCCATTTCATATAGAAGTATAAAGGAAAAACAACAACAACAACAACAACAACAAAGAAGTATAAAGGAGTTTGGGAAAACACTCTCATTCATGAGCAACCTTCTTCTATAATAACTACAGAATTTATAACCTCAATTTTTCCTCTTGAATGCTAAGGAAATGTGGATATTAGTGTGAGAAAATTAAAAACAGAAAATTGCCTCTATTAGAATATATATATACATAAATATGTATCATTATAAATTAACCATGGGTACACCACCTGAGAATTTTATTTGAACATACTAAACAGAAACCGGAGGCTAAAAAGAAAATTATCTGTAATACAAAGTAAAAAAATGCCCTGAAGAAAATTACCTCTAATAAGTTTTCAAATTACACCTCCTGCCTAAAAGGGATATGGAGAGGAGAGTCCCCTACCTAGGAAATATGAACTGACATCTGGACCCAAAAACCTAGCTTCCAGCTCCTGTTTTCCTTCTCTCAATTACACATAATTGAGGTAATTAAAAACTGTGAGCAAGCAACCATCTTCCATTATTTTCTATCACAGCTCGATAGCAATTTATAAATATTTATTTGCTCCTTTATTATTCCTTCCGATACACAGGAAGTTGCTTGGAGCTAGAAAAAGACTGTTTCTTTACATTAGAATACATGTTTAGTTCAGAGCCTGACACATAATTACCACTCAGTGAAGATTAGCTGTATGAATAAATGACTCTGTCAAAAGCATTTCTTAAATTATCTCATGGTGAAGATTACTTTTTTATGGTATCAGTGGCCTTTAAGTAAACAGACAATACTTTTATCACTTTTCTTTTAAACTTTTATACTTTTATACTTTTCTTTTAAAATCCAAAACCAAAAGGGAAAAAAAAGCAATTTTTATGTACACTGTCGTAACAAAACATTCCATAGTTACAGGGTACTGTGGAAATCAGAGAGGCCAAGATTTGGCAAACATCCAGTTATAAGCCAGTAATGGATTATGAAACCAATTTAGATCATGTACAATATTTTTTTAAAGTTAATTAGAATAGAAAAACATTCTAATGTACTACATGACGCAGGTGAAAGTTGCTCAGTCGTGTCCAACTCTTTGTGACCCCATGGACTGTACAGTCCATGGAATTCTCCAGGTCAGAATACTGGAGTGGGTAGCCTTTCCCCTCTCCAGGGGATCTTCCCAACCTAGGGATCGAATCCAGGTCTCCCACCTTGCAGGCAGAGTCTTTACCAGCTGAGCCACAAGGGAAGCCCTGATATAAACATAGGTATTATTTCATGAAACTTTTACCTATCTATCACATATTACATAACACATATATGCACATACATATATATGCACATAAATGTGTGGAACTATACACTGGGTTAAAGTTTAAAATGAGATATGAGTGAGACTTTTTTGGAAAAACTCTGATCTAGACAACTACACTAATGGTTCCTCACAAGTTTGAATTTTCAGATCTAGCATTTCAATCTACAGAGCTAAGTTTTCCAAAGCAAAAAAGATAATGACTTTTACACTGTCAACCAGTATGCATTGCACACAACTCTTCTCTTCGTCTTATTAGATAATTGAGAGTTATGTCTATATAACATCTGGCTAGAACTAGCTTCCACTATGTTTAATAACTGACCATGGGATACAGAAGTTCAGTTCAGTTCAGTCACTCAGTCATGTCTGACTCTTTGAGATCTCATGGACTGCAGCACGTCAGGCCTCCCTGTCCATCACCAACTCCCAGAGTTTACTCAAACTCAAGTCCATTGAGTCAGTGATGCCATCCAATCTCATCCTCTGTCATCCCCTTCTCCTCCCTCCTTCAATCTTTCCCAGCATCAGGGTCTTTTCAAATGAGTCAGTTCTTCACATCAGGTGGCCAAAGTATCAGAGTTTCAGCTTCAGTCCTTACAATGCATATTCAGAACTGATTTCCTTGAGGATGGACTGGTTGGGTCTTCTTCCTGTCCAAAGGATTCTCATGAACAGTATGAAAACGAGATGGAAGACAGCTGCATAGTTACCACTCAGAACAAAAACTGAGGAATGAGCCGTATTCTTCCACCTAAGTCACCGCAGAATTTGATATTTCCTCTGAGAAAAATTAAGAGGTAATAACTTTACATGGTTCAAAAAGTATTCAGAGCTCTTCCATGGGGAGACCTTGATAATAATAGATTACAAGTAACTGCAGGTCAAATGAAAACAACTTTCTAAAACAAAATGTTTTTAAGTCCACATTTTTCAGAAGTAGTAACCTAATATTACTGTCAACTCTTTGCATCCACTTGCTAAACAGCACTTAACATCAGTGCTTATTATCTTCCATAAAAATATAAGGGCAACACTCTCAAACCACACGTTCCATTGAGAGATCTCCAACAAATTCACATGGGACAGCACTGATTCACAGCTGTACGGTCGTCTCGCTGATGGCAATGTGAAATACGCCTGACCATTATTAAACCAAAATTAATACAATTTATGACTAAAAAACTAAAAGTGTGATTGGGAATTACAAGCACCTGACAGATCTGACTTACAAAATAGCACGAGTTTATTCCAAGAAGCAAATTCTAATAGTAAAACAATTTCTAGAATCATTAGAAAGCTGAAACAGTATTCATAATACTTATACTGGGTTATGATTATATTCTCAGTATGACTGATGTTTATTTCAGAGAAAAACACAAGGTAAAAATATGCTGAGGGAAAATGAGTATAACACCATTAAAAAATAAGAGAGAGACCAAGACAGAAAAAATAGTGAGAAGTAACTTGGCAATGTACAATTGTTAAGCAACCTCTGAGAAAAAAAAATGTAAATGTATTGAAAAAACACTATTCACACCTAATAAATAGCAGGGCTTTCCTATCCCTCCATTTTCACAAGCTTTGCATCCCAGTCCACTTTGAAGACTATTAGCACCAAACACATCTCGTCCTTTAGCCCACTTCCCAGCAATCGCACAATATGCCCAATGAGCCCAAATCCCCCTTCACCACCTGGTCTAGGATCCATAACACTCTCTGCATTTCCAGACTTGGTCTTTTCCCCCCATCCTTCCTCAGCTCCTGAAACTCTGCCACTGCGCTCTCCGGAACTCACTGCTTATCAATGGTACAGCTGGCTTTTATTTCTCTTCTTTAAATTCTCTCCTGAAATCAAACCTTTTGTTTCCATCTCAAAAGAAAATGACTTGTCAGAAGTCAGCAACGTCCTTGATGTTTTTCAGTTCTCCTATGAGCTGAACCATAAGCAATATTTCACAAAACCGATTTTCTGGAAACACTTTTTAACTTGGCACCAACCATCTTGGTTCTTCCAAAAATTCACTGCTCTTCTTGATCTCCTTTGCCTGGTCCTTTTCTCTCCAGAGCTTCAATTCTGGAGTGCTCCAAGACTCACACTTTGGACCTCTCCCTCTTTTATACTGTGACCCTCTATGACAATTGTCAAATTTCTCTCTTCAATCTAGCCTTCTCCCCCGAACTGCCTATTAGGTACCTCAATTTAAATGCCTAACAGGTACCTCAAATTTAATACATAAAACCATATTACTGACCCACCCCGGTGACTTCAAGCCCCCATTCCCTGCAGTCTTCCTTCACACTAAGAAAAGATAATCATATGCTTCTGACTATTTAGGCCAAAATTTCCACTGATATCCTTGACTCTCTTACATCACAGGTAATCTGTTGGCCAAATGGGATCTACCTTCACAATATATTCAGACACACGATATACTCGCTTAAGCAGTTACTGTTATTCTCTGTACTCCCAGCAAGAATACAAGCTACATATGGGAAAGGACTACGTCTGTTTTGGTCATTGTAGCATCCCAAATAACCAGACTACAAACTGACAAATAATAGACATTCAATAAATATATGCAGAATGAAAAATTACATAAATAAATGAGAGGCTCCATATCCTCAGTTTCACTCAAAACGATAGTAATTTCAGCAAGGTAAAACATTTCTTAAAGTTGAACTTCAGTTCAGTTCAGTTGCTTGAACTTAAAAACAGCCTTAATCATTCTTTCACAAAGCTCCTTTCATTTAATGAATGCATATCCACCACTGCAACCAGTCAAAATGAAATATGGATTAAGAACATAATATGTTAATAATAATAGAGATAATTCACTATCTTACCAAAGTTCAAAGCAGTAAGATACCATATAATAGGCAATGTTATAATAACAGTTTGTATAATTTTATGTCATTCATAATTTAGCAAGTATTTCAGTATTTTGCCCTGGACAACACCAATCATCACCATCCTTGCCAGATAATGGATAATTTCCTAAACAAGCTTTATACAATAAGGCCTCATCAGCCACCTTTAAGAGAGAAAGTGATTAATGCTGGTTATGAAGTACAAGTGCATGAGACATTTTACAGCCAAACCTGCTGTTACAGGCAACCCCTGATTCATGAACATGCACTTAACAACTGCCCACCTTGGGAGAGAAGAGAAGAAAGGAGAGAAAGTAAAGGAAGAAAAGAGTGAGAAACTGAGGCCATCTTTCTGGAACAGTGATCACCTGGGAAATGAACAGCCTAAAAACGTGCCTCTATAACAGAGTGAAGATAATGTACAAATGTACAAGTTATCAAATTACTAGTTCCCAGTTTGTCGGTGACACCTTCTGAGAAGACCCTGATCCCAGCTAAGTAAAGATAACCCATTTCTTTCAAACTGGTTTGTGATATATTTTCCCAAAGAAACAAAAATATCACCTTAATGACATGCAACTGTACAGCTAAAATTTAGGGTACATACAGGGTTAAAACAGATTTGTGAGCGGGCCTGGGAACACAGCCAGTTTTTTTTATACTGTTTCAGTGAGAGGGGGAAAATAAATGTGCTCTGAGTTCCAAACAGCTGCCTTACACATAAACTTTAGAAAAACAACTGGCTCATATTCTGGAAACTATCTGTATATAGGTTAGGTTTCATGGGATTCAACTTGGCCCATGGCCTTCCTGAGTCTGTTTAAGAATAAGTCACTTTGTATTAGGCCTCTTCTACTCAGATGGTGCAGTAAAAAGACCTCCAGCTTGTCCAGAGGTGAATGAGCTTGTTGAACATTTCATAAAATATACAGCGGAGTCAAAAGGAGGGCTTTAAGCTACCAGGCTGCTTCTCCTTCTCTATGAATGGACTAGACTTTATCGCCATGATTCATATCAGCTTAGGAGTTGAAGCAGAAAGCCACTACTTATTTGATTTAGAGATCAGAGCAATTTATATATACCCAGACTCTTCTAAACAGTGAAACATGGTATTTTTCCCCCCAAATTAAGAGAAATTGGAGTTAATTTATGAGAATTTCAAAATACTAGCTAAGATTATCTGCAATGCTTTCTCGGAACCCGGGAAAACATGAATTAAGAATCAATTACAAATGTTCAGTTTAGTTCAGTCAGTCAGTCAAGTCCAACTCTTTGCGACCCCATGGACTGCAGTATGCCAGGCTTCCCTTCCAACACCAACTCCTGGAGCTTACTCAAACTCACGCTGGGCTATCTCAGATACTATTAACATATGGAGTAGGTAAGGAGTAGACGGCATAGAGCCATGTAAGTCATTGACACACTGCCACAGTTTAGTGCTATACTTAACAGTGTTTTGTTTCTGAATTATTTTAATGCCTCAAATGAATAACCCAAACAGTTGTCTGCAGTGGCTGAAAATAGTGCCAGCTATGTCAAGACCAGCTTGACTCCACCAGACATTTCCCACGAGCTGAGAAAATAAAACAAGAAATGTCAGTGTTCTTTTAGAACAAAATAAGAATAAAGCAGTGTTGAGCTGACTTAACTAAAGAGATCCATCAGGGCCTGGAGCCTCTGAGGTAAACTAATCAGAAGAAGGTTCCTCCCCTTGTTCTTTGTGCAGCACCCTTCTTCCTGATATGTGCTCCACTCTCACAGCCAGGCAGATGCACTCCATCCGTGCAAAGACCTATCTTTACAGCACAGCTCTTTCCACTTGGATGTCCTGACATCAAACTCACCACAGCAAAAAAAGATCACATTCAGTTTGTCCAAAACCAAACTCATCATTTGTCTCACAGATTTACTCCCCTACTTTCCATTTCTTCATCTGTAATTATCCCAGCATGTTTGGCTGGAAACTTGTTTTCTGCTTATAACAATTACCTAGAGACGTTTCGAAAATGTAGATATTTGTCCTTTCTCCATCCTTTCAAAATCAGAGCCTCAAAGAGTGTTATCTGGGAAATTTTTTACCAGCTCCTCAGATAATTCTAATGCACATACAAGCTTAAGAACTTCTACCTTAGATTCATCCTTAACTCATTCATCTAACATTACCTCCTTTCCCCACCAAAGTCCTACTGCGAATAGAGACCAAGACCCTAAAGCCACAATTTCCTAAGTGATGTCAAAAACTTGTCAAAATTGAAAATTCTAAAAACATAATTTTTGTTTTCCCTGCCCTGTAACCTGTCTTGACTTGCATGCTCAGTCGCTGAGTCATGTCGACTCCGCAACCCCATGGACTGCAGTGCGTCAGGCTCCTCCATCCATGGGATTCTCCAGGCAAGAGTTCTGGAGAGGGGTGCCGTCTCAACAAACCGTAATTAAAACTCATCTTCCTAAGTTTTGAGACTCTCTATAATGGGATCCCAAGCTATCTTTCTCTCTCCTCCCCACCCCTTGCCATGAACCCTCTATCTAGTCCAGTCATAAATCCTCATTCAAATTCTTACTTCAGTTTGAGTGTACTCAGTCTGACATACTTTACCACAGACAATGGACCCCATAATATCCACTCCTCTCTTACCTATGTATCAGTCCCTCAAGGGAAAGTTTAAACCCCAAACTCTCTTCTTGGCTCTTAACACATCGAATCATTACAACTGATTTCAGGCATCATCTGGCCTTCCATTTGCTCTTTAATTATTAAATTTTAAAAACTTTTTAAATTTAAGGATAATTGTTTTAAAATGTTGTGCTGGGTTTCTGCCATACAACAACATGAATCAGCCATAAGTACACATATACATATATCCCCTTCCTTTTGAAACTTTCTCCCTCCCTCCCCCCAACCCCTATCCAACCCCTCTAGGTCATCACAGAGCACTAGTCTGAGCTCCTTTTGTTATACAGTAATTTCTCATTAGCTGTCTATTTTACACATGGTAATGTTTCAATTTGAAGATCAGGAAGAGAGATAAAAACTTAGAGAAACAGACTTGTGAACACAGCAGCTGAAGGAGAAGATGGGACAAATTGAGAGAGTAGCTCTGCATCTCTTGAACAACAATGTTACCGAAGCACTTTTTGAAACTCCCTCTCTTACTCAGCAATAGCCAACATTGGTCTTTATTACCTCTTCAATTATGTGCAAATCCCAGGGCTGCACACAAACTTCCATCAACTATATTATATTTACTAACATCAGTTAGTTATTTAAGTTATATGCAGAGTACATCATGAGACGCGCTGGGCTAGAAGAAGCACAAGCTGGAATCAAGATTGCTGGGAGAAATATCAATAACCTTAGATATGCAGATGACACCACCCTTATGGCAGAAGGTGAAGAGGAGCTAAAAAGCCTCTTGATAAAAGCTAAAGAGGAGAGTGAAAAGGTTGGCTTAAAGCTCAACATTCAGAAAACTAAGATCATGGTATCTGGTCCCATCACTTCATGGCAGATAGATGGGGAAACAGTGGAAACAGCGTCTAACTTTATTTTGGGGGGCTCCAAAATCACTTCAGATTGTGATTGCAGCCATGAAATTAAAACATGCTTACTCCTTGGAAGGAAAGTTATGACCAACCTAGATAACATATTCAAAAGCCGAGATATTACTTTGCCAACAAAGGTCTGTCTGGTAAAGGCTATCATTTTTTCCAGTGGCCATGTATGGCTGTCAGAGTTGGACTGTGAAGAAAGCTGAGTGCTGAAGAATTGATGCTTTTGAACTGTGGTGTTGGAGAAGACTCTTGAGAGTCCCTTGGACTGCAAGGAGATCCAACGAGTCCATCCTAAAGGAGATCAGTCCTGGGTGTTCATTGGAAGGACTGATGCTGAAGCTGAAACTCCAATACTTTGGCCACCTCACGCGAAGAGTTGACTCACTGGAAAAGACTCTGATGCTGGGAGGGATTGGGGGCAGGAGGAGAAGGGGACGACAGAGGATGAGACGGCTGGATGGCATCACCAATTTGATGGACATGACTTTGAGTGAACTCCGGGAGTTGGTGATAGACAGGGAGGCCTGGCCTGCTGTGTTTCATGGGGTTGCAAAGAGTCAAACACGACTGAGCAACCGAACTGAACTGAACTGAACTGAATGTCAGTAATACTCATATAAAAGGATCCTCTACTAACTCAAAATCTTGTATTTCTTTCAATACCTAGTACAGAACTCCGCATCAACTGATTAGATAAGCATTTTGGTCCTTTTAACTGTAGGAATTTATACTCTAAGATAGGAAAATACCTTAGTAAATAAGAATAATCAAAATACACAAACACATGTATTATTTTTATGATGCAGTGAATGTCTTTTTTTACTTTATGTTTCACAACGGTCTCATTTTCACAGCACTTAAAAAAAAGAAACAAAAATCTCAAAAGACAAAAAAGTGAAGGAAGTAAAATCTCAGCATTATCTTAAATAAGAGGAATACTGAGGAAATGGATTAAGTCATTTCTACTTCTGTAGGGTTTTTTCCTAATTATTCTGTCCAGGAAATGGTTCTTTTCTCACCAATAAAAGCCTATCATTTCATTGGTCTCTATATACAATGCAATGAAAAGTATATGGAACTTAAGTATCAGAAGGTATATATTAAATTCAGAATGGGACTTTTTGGCTAGAGCCTCTGTCTCTCTAAGATTTAGTCTCCCAGTCAGTAATGTGGTAGCTATCTGGCTCCAAGACTTGGCAATACTTTACATCTAGATCATCAAAAGCCTGAACTATTCTATGTACTCTCAACCTATCTTCAGATTAATCTTCCTCATGGCCAGGCCAGTACACACCCATCACAAATCTGCTTAACTGACCATTCATTTTCTTCTTGCTTAAGAAAGAGCTTTCTTGCTTTCTTCTTTCCTGAGAAGAAAAACCAAATCCAGGAAACACAGCTGGAACAACTTAGTATCCTAACCACTCTGCTAAGCTAGAAAAATCATAAATCTATTATTCATGGGATAATGCTTAGCTACTTGTGACAAACTGAAGGTTGAGAAAATAATTGCACAAAAAGCCACCATACCAGCTGAGTCAGGCCAAGGTAGAGGTCACTGCCAGAGAATCAGCGGCCTGTCATACTTGTAGTGAAAAAAAAAGCCTTAACAGGATAAGTTAAAAATGCGTTGCTTCATCTAAGAAAGGTTGTTTCCTTCCTCTCTGTTCTATGTTTCAGTTGCATCAATGTAATAAATTATGAAAGCCAAGGTCAATATGAGTCTCTCCCACTTACAGATTTGGAACCAAAACTCAGAAGAGACAAACTGCCTAATTAAAATAACAAGACCCTGAAATAATATGTATGGCACAAAACCAAAGACGTATAAAAAAACCCAGATCACTACATCCATGAATTAGAGCACTATCATCCACGCCCTATGGTCATCTTCTGCGTGTGTCTTGGCCATCCTGACCAGGAAGAAATATCCCCCTAATTTTATTTTAAAACAATCCATTAGGAGAATGTAAACTAGGTAATAAATTACATATCAGTAACTCAAGAAAATAAGATAAAGGGAGTTTTTAATGATGGAAGGCTTTCTTTAAGGCAAGCTTTAAAGCACACTTTAAAGGAAATGATGGTTATAAAAGGGAAGAACTTGGGAGGGGAAGAAAGAATTCTTATATCTTGAGCAATTTAAAAATTCCTGGAAACTTTCAGCTCTGAGCAAAGTTACTCATACTTTTGTTTCAATAACACTAATGAGATTTTTAGTACTTAACTAGAGTATCGGTTCCCCAAGCGAGAACAACGCTCAGCGCACCGTTTCTGGCTGCTGTTCTGTTTCTTGAGTGACCCAAGACCACGTGCAGACACTCCACTGGGAACATCACCACAGTTACTACAGATTACTACCCACTGAGGGCTCCAAAGTTACATACACCTGCCAGCTACAAAACGAATAGAAAACTGAAGTCTCTGAACATAAGGAAGACTCAACGAATGAAGAAACATCAAACTAAAAAGCTTCTTTCAGAGCAAAGAAAACAACAAATTGAAGAAGCAACCTGTGGAATGGGAGAGAACACTAGCAAACTATCCGTGTAATGAGGGTGAGCATCCAAAATATATAAAGAACTCAAACAACACAGTAACAACAATAACAACAAACTAGAATATTATACAGCCATAAGAAAGAAGGGTATCTTAACCACCAGTGAAACGAACAAACTGACATGAACAAGCCTTGAGTACACTATATTAAGTAAGGTTAAGTCAGACAGAGACAAGCAATGCACATGAACACTTATAAATGGACTCTAAAAAAGTAAGGCTTACAGAAAAGGAGAGTAGCTGGTGATTACTAGGGGCAGAGGGGTAAGGAATTAAAAACATATTAGTCAAAAGGTACAAACTTGCAGTTAGAAGATGTATACCTGGAATATATCTGGAGATCTATTGCACAGCATTGTGATTATGGTTAATAATGTTGTATTACCTTCCTCAAAGTTGCTGAGACTAGATCTTAAAGGTTCTCACAACAAAAAAGAAATGGTAATTATGGGACATGATGAAGGTGTTAGCTGATACCACAGTGTTAATCATACTGTAATAGTCGAATGTATCAAATCAACATGTACACCTTAATCTTTTAAAATGCTATATGTTAATTAAATCTCTGTAAAAGTGAGAGAGGGAGAAAGAGGAAGGAGGGAAGAAAAAAGGAAGAAGGGAGGGAGAGAGGCAGGGAAAGAAAAAAGAAAGGAAGGGACGGAGGGAGGAGAAGTGGATGAGGCCAAAAGCCTCAAAAGTAACAACAACAACAAAAGATACTTTACTTAGCAGGTCTCACAGAGGTAACTTACCCTCCACATATCTGGCACTCAGCCACTGCACTGCAGTCTCTGAAGGGAGCTGCAGTCAAGATCAGAGCCTCATAACTGCCATTTCACCTATTCCCAGGGTGAGACTGGCCATGCTGATACACGGATCTGTATTCCTCATCCAGATAACTTCATTCAGAGGCTTTCCACCTAGGGACCCTCAGCCAAGGTCATTTCCACATTTCTTTATGAGGAGATATGTGACTACTAAAAAATCAGATTTATTAAATAAAGGAAACATGTAAATACTAAAAAAAGAGAGAGAAAGACTATTAAACAAAGCTTAATTTCTTTTTGAAAAAAAGAAAACAGAACTTTCCCAAAATGATTACCAACAGTTTTGAAGGTAACTAAAAGAGTTCAAGTAAGAGTTCAAGTGAGAGTTAAGAGTTATTTTAAGCTTAATCAGTTCATTCTACATTCTTTCACAGTGAGAAAAATAACCAAGAAGTCTGGCAATGAATAGTAAAAAGAAAAATGTTGCTGGCTTTTCCTTGCTTGGTCAACTTCAACAATTCATTCACCAACATTTTAAGCACGAAATAATTACCAAGTAGCTTTTGTTATAAAATGCCATTTAGTCATTCATCCACTTGGCTGACTTGCTGATGGCTGCTTAGGCGTCACTTCCCCGAAGGGATTTTCCCAGACCTTCTTGCACCTGCGCACACACTGAGGAGTTACCACTCCGCGGCGGTCCAGGCGTTCAGGGATTCTCATGCTCCTCTGGGCATGCACAGCACAGCTTCCAACTGCTGACTGTCAGTGCTGCCTTTCCTGTCCCTCTCCTACACACCTACCAGTCTCTAAGCTTCCCTGAAGACGCACTGTCCCCAAGTGCTTGGGCAAATCTCTCAGATACTTGACAAATGCTTGGTGAATGAGAAAACACACACCAACTACACACACAAGAGCTGAAGGGTTTAAACGGATCTTCCAACTGAAATCTTACTTGCCATACAAGGAAAGAGAGGTATAAAAGGTTCAAGGAAATACTAGAGCCAGGATTAAAAATACCCATTGCCACTACTCAAAGATGCTGCTTTATATTAGTTCATTTATCCAAAATGTTAATTACTTTTAACAAAGTAAAATGGCTATTTTTAATTACTATGTACTTCTAGATACATACCCAAAGAAATGGAAACATATGCTCCTACAAAAATGCACTGTGAATATTCAAAAAAGTCAAGAAAAGGGAAAGAATCCCAAATATCCATAGACTGATGAATAGATAAATAAAAAAGGTGTATGCATATACTGGAATATTATTTGGCCATAAAAAAGAACAAAGTATTGATGTATAGTACAACATGGATGAACCCTGAAAGCACTTTGCTGAGTGGAAAAAAGCCAGACACAAAAGACTACAATACTGTGTAATTTTATTTATATAAAGTGTGCACAACAGAAAGATTAAGGTACAAAAAAATACATCAGCAGTTGCCTAGGGCTGGGGTGAGAAGAGTATGGGGAATGGTTGGTACAGGGCTCCTTTCAAGGCTGATGAAAACTTCTAAAACTGACTACAGTTATGGATAAATATCTATACACTAATAACAATTTATGGCATATGAATTATAGTAATAAAGCCATTATAAAAACTGTAACTATAACTGAAAACTGATTTCTTTGGCACATTTGAATTTACAATTCTCATATACAAATTTTCATTCCATGCCTCACTAATACAAGTTAAGTGCTGCTTAACTGGTAAGCCCAAAATTCATTTCAAATGTCTAAAATGTCTTAAGTCATAAAAACACTACTTATATTTAAAGAAGTTTTGATATTAAATTTCATTTTAATATTTTCAGAATTGCTTGTTCATATGAAAGTTATGTTGTTATATAAACCTGAATGCTTGATTCCTCTAGCATCTTGAGATTGAGAGATTTTTGCTGTACTTAAATAATTCCTATTTGGAACGTTAAATGCTATGACTTCACATATTCAAAAATCAATTGTTTCACTGATTAAGCATATATGAAGAGGAAGAAAGTCCAAGAAAGGAAATTTATTTCTCCAAGAGCTACTACTTATTACCCTGTTATTCTGTGGCAAGTCTTCGGCCTACACTGAAACTCACAGGTATAGAAACTCAAAGGGACCTGTGTTAATATGCTACCTTGACTGCAGTGGGAAAATACTTAGTCCTTTTCTACTGAAGTCAATGACACTTCAGTACTCGGACTTCCAAGATCAAGCCTAAAATCAAGGTGAGTTTCATTGCACTTAAGGCATATTTATTTTTTAGATTCCACATGCATCATTTCAATGTATTTATTAAATGCAAAGTGATTTTGCAGGCTGTTAGTCCGAATTTTCAACTGGAGGTTTTTGCTTTTTTTTTTTTTTTACTTGAATACTTATCTGCTTATGAATAGAACTCTAGATTTTCTCCTTACAAGAAATAAATTTGACATTTCTTTAAACAGAAAAAGTTTTCTTATGGGGAAGAGGTTAAAGTAATCCAATTTAGGATCATATGTCATAAACCCCTAATATAGTGAAGAAAAGCTCCATTAAGCATTTATAATAATATTCAGTGGAATTTTCTTTAAACCCATTAGTTTGCAGTGATAACCAATATAATATCTCGCCATCTTGCTTAATCAAAAAGCTCTTTAAAACTCTAAAGACAGTAAAGCACTAGAGTTGATAGTATATACTTTAAAATTTAATTAATAACCAATATCTTGAGCAACAATACATTTTTGTGAAAACAAATTTTAGAACAGTAAACTACACTGAAATACAGCATGAGCTAATTTGAGAGCAAATTAGGCATTAAGTAATATTTTTTATATTCTAATCTATATTGAGGATGGATGGATACCCAGGTAGACTGAGCCAAATAAATAAATAAATGAACGAATGAACTAACTGAGTCTGAGAGAATGAGTTCTGACACGCTTGATAGTTGATAAGATTTAAATTAAGAAAAGAAAAAGAAAAGACCAGAGGATCAGTCAAAGTAACAGATAAGTCATATAAAGACCATTCAGATATTTATGAACATGGTCAAGGCAAAACGAGCGTCCTCTGACATACTGACCCTCAGATTGTGCCTAAATACGCTGGATTAAGAGTCTGCTTTAGGGTATGTGCTCAGATCACAAGTTAAACCAGAGTGTGCTAAAGGATGAGGGCAAACATTTTCCAAATATTTTAACTCAAACTTTAAATAGCAATTTCCTGCCTAAGAGGCCTTTTACATCCAAATTTGGCAATATTCACTACCACAGTGGGTACAGATATTTACAAATAGTTTTTGCAAAGGGGGTACCAGTCATTTCTAAAATTGACCTTAACCTCTTAGATGTTCCACCTTCCTATCAATTACTATCTAGAATTCCTGAATTTATCTAATTGTACGTTTATATAGGAACCCCGTAGCTTCTCTTTTTGTTTAAAAGATTATAGATTTTCTACTCTGAGTTAGACTGAGCTAAGTGACTCAGGATAGTCATTTTTTATTTACTTACTAATGAAACAGGAATAATACCTGTCATATCCAACCCACTGAGTTATCAGGATAATACTCTGACTGTGAGTCTTGATACCATTTTGAAAAGCATAAATATTTGCTACAGCCAAAAGATACCTCAATTATAGGAAAAAAATAAACTAACACTGTAAGGTTCACGTTTCTCTTTCAGATATCAAAGAAAAGAACCTTTTCCTCTCCTTTCTTAGGTTTAGTAATGGTGAGCCTACAAATTAAACTAACAGAAGATACGTTGACAAGAGAAAAATATACAATTTTTATTAGTATTTTAAGTGCATGGAAGGTCACAGAAAAGAAGTAAAACTCAAAGAAGTAGTTAGACTCAAGGGCTTATATACCATTTTAATGAAAGAAAGGTTTAAACTTTGAGGGACGATAAACTATGGGTAAATGACCTGGAAATACATGGGGGGAAAGCTATGGAGAATCAGGGCTATTTTAATAAGACTTATTTATGCAAACTCACCCCAGTGCTGACTCTCCAAATCCAGTGACAAGTGTCTCTCTCTTCTTCATTGTACAGAAGTGGGGATACCTTCACAAAGGAAATTTATATCCTGCTTTTAGGCAGATAAGGGGAGGGCAGAGAACTCTTCCTACATCTGTTGACTATTTCCTTCAGCTCAAAATAATCATGATGCCAAACTGGCATATTTGGGAATAGCTTATCCTAATCCTCTTCAAGGGCAAATATGTCACTTTACTGGCCAGTTTTGTTTCCTTCCTATGAAGCAGAGGAAAGAGAAGAGAAAGTCAGGAAGGTAGCGAACTCAGGAGCTTCCTTTCTGGACTAGGAACATCATATCATTACTCAATTCTTGCCTTCCCCTAATCAAATTCATTTCCATAGAGAAAAGGCCCCAGAAACCTTTAACTGGATGCCAGCTCTATAGAAAGTGCATCTTTCTCTGCCAAAAAGGCAGTCTACAAAACTAATTGTGACAATTTAGCAAACGCTTTTCTACTAAATATATTAGCAGGGAAAACAAGAAAATGTGAGGAAGAAACATATTTTTTTAAGGAGCACAACTCCAATTTATTTCCATTTATCCTCTGCCATGGCAGGAAAAGAGGTCTGCCTCAGAACAGATCTAGATACAAATTCTGGCTCTATCATTTAATAGTTAAGACCTCTGGCAAGTTGTTAACTTTACTGAACCACTGTCTCTTTATAGTATCTATAAACAAAGATACTTTATGAGGAACTAATAATACCTACCTGGCAGATATATAGTTAAAAATGAAATTATCTGAAATCAGATAACATAGTAAAACACTGTTGGTAGGACTTAGTGTTATTTCCTTCATTGTCCTCTACTTTCTAAAAGGATTTTTGAGTTCTCTCTTCATTGTATACTGACCTAAACTAAAAGGAGGGCGTCCTAGGTAGCACTGGTGGTAAAGAACCCGCCGGTCAATGCAAAGTCCATGAGAGATATGGGTTCAGTCTCCGGGTTGGGATGACTGGAGAAGGAAATGGCCACCCCTTGCAGTACTGTCTGGAAAATTCCATGGACAGAGGACCCTAGCAGGCTACAGTCAGTCCATGGGGTTTCAAAGAGTCAGACATGACTGAGCTAAGAGGAACAGACACTATCATTTATATCATAAAGATACCATACGATTAGCATCAATGTACTTTTAAGAGTATTTTCTTTTTTCACCCCTAGTACAGAGGACATCTATACAATACAAACACTTAAAGAATGGTTAAGAGTCAAGGCTATGGTTTTTCCAGTAGTCATGTATGGAGGTGAGAGTTGGACTGTGAAGAAAGCTGAGTGCCGAAGAATTGATGCTTCTGAACTGTGGTGTTGGAGAAGACTCTTGAGAGACCTCTGGATTGCAAGGAGATCCAACCAGTCCATTCTGAAGGAGATTGGTCCTGGGATTTCTTTGGAAGGACTGATGCTAAAACTGAAACTCCAATACTTTGGCCACCTCATGCAAAGACGTGACTCATTAGAAAAGTCTCTGATGCTGGGAGGGATTGGGGACAGGAGGAAAAGGGGACAACAGAGGATGAGACAGCCGGATGGCATCATCGACTCGATGGACATGAGTTCGGGTGAACTCCGGGAGTTGCTGATGGACAGGGAGGCCTGGCATGCTGCAATTCATGGGGTCGCAAAGTCAGACACGACTGAGTGACTGAACTGAACTGAACTGAAAAGACTAGCGAAGTTTACTGATCATCAGATAATTTTAATATCAGTAAGATTTTTGTGCTCTAGCCAGAAAGAATATTACAAAAAATTCCACTAATTTCAAAAGTCTTCAAAGTTTGGTTAAAAAGATATTTAACTATTTAACAAGCCAAAGAAATACAAACTTCAAACAAGTATAACAGTCAACATTCTATATATGACCAGAACAGGGTTATGGACATGCAGTTAAGAAGGGAATAATTTAATATGCTCCTGTCATCTATAAATACTGTTTAACTAATGTGTCTGCAAAAAGAACCAACAAGAATTTGATAAGCGTCCAGTTCAAATTCCTCATGTAGGGTCAAATGGTTGAGAAAACTGCTTGGGATGATATAACATTGAGGAGATTTAAATTAAATGTGAAAATAGGAGATGCAAACTCATTACTATTTTATGATAAGCCCAATTATATTTTAAGTATCTGTAACACTTAAGATAACCTGACCTATTAGAGTGATAGGTTTTGCTTGTAATTTCAATTAAAATACAAAATAGAGTAATTGATTTAGACTAGTGATTATGAATAGAAAACTCACTAGCTTGATACAGAGTGTTGACATATTATGAGAACCATAAAGTCACCATATTTGTAGTTTAATTTGTGAGATGTATAGGAATTATGTTGGTTTTCAGAAAAGCACTTAAATATAATAAATTTTATATGAGTAGTTTTAAATGGTTTAAGGTGTTTGAGTTTGTAAATATGACAAAATATCATTCAAAACCTTTAATCATGCAAAAAATTTAACAGTGTGATATGACAAGAATAATATAATTTATATGATAGACTTATAAATCAAAGGTAAAAGTAGAAGTTTAAATCTGTAACTTTAAATATCAATTTTTAAACTCAATATAATTATTGGATAATTTTTCTATATAAACACTACGCTCAGGAGTATCAAAAGCACCATATCATATAAAGTAAAT
>SJYC01067042.1:0-33879 GCA_006408675.1 Madoqua kirkii
TCATCTTTTTAGAAAACCAAAATAATCTGCAAGCAAATTTTTTAAATTAATAATAATTCAGAAGATCAACAGTCATTTTATATATCAACTGCCCTCCAATTCATAGACAAAAAAAAATTTAGAGAAGCAACAAAAAATTTTAAACAAAAGTTACATAATAACTTATAAAATTTACAAAGATATTAAACACCCAAAGAAATAGAAAGATATTAGTCATACACCTTTCCATAGTCACACTGGAAAATACAAAAATCTCCATAGCCAGACTAGAAAATTCAAACATTCTCTCAAACTTGAAGTACAGATTCAGTGAAATGTCAATCAAGATGAAAAAAAGACTTTTGAGAAATCTCACAAGCTGATTCTAACTGAACGGAAGAGAAAAGGGTTAAGAGGAGCAAAGCTGCTTTTAATGACAACATGGTAGGGAAACTTGAATATCTGGTATCAAAACATCCAGAAAGTGACAAAATGAGTTTGTGATTGAGATAGAAATAAGGATAAATCAATCATCAGAACAGAAGAGAGACCCCAGAAACAGAAATCTACTTACACAGAAATGAACATCAGGAAGACCTGGCCTAGTCCATTACCCTCGGGTTGGCCAGCCAGCATTCCGAACTACACTGAACTACATGAAATGCAAAACTGCCAACACCCATTATTCATACTCCAAAATGACAAGCAGAAATCTCACTCAGCCTAGCTTCTTCAGTCAAATTTGTGATTTTTTAAAAAGTATAAATGATTGAAGATAAGTGAATAAAGGCAGAAACAGTAGAGACATATACTTTTCATAGAAACTTAATCCACCCAGATAAAAACTTTTTAGGGTTTTCAATAATTTTTGCATAAAGGAATCTTGACAATAAAATGTTTAAGAATTTCTGCTTTTAAACAAAAATGGGGGAGGGGTACCTCTTTAAAAAAAACGGGCTTTTGATTTGGGGAGAGGCAACACACATCATTTGAAGCATGAACCACAGTATTTTAACAGAGAAGTACCACAGTGGAGAGAACAAATGCCCTTGACATGACACTCTGTGATTTACTGTGCTCCGAGGCTCTCTCTCAACTTGTTTCCCCATCATCACCCCACCAAACCCCAGGTAAGCCTCCTGCCCATTATAGACATCAGCACACATCATTCAGTGAATTCCTACCACTGTCTACACCACTGACTGGCCTAATAGAGATCTCAAGTTCCCTAAAATAAGTCACAGTTGCCTTTTATTTTCAGTCAGTTCAGTTCAGTCGCTCAGTCATTTCCAACTCTTTGTGACCCCATGGACTGCAGCACCCCAGGCTTCCCCGTCCATTGCCAACTCCCAGAGTTTACTCAAACTCATGTGCATTGAGTCAGTGATGCCATCCAACTATCTTATCCTCTGTTGTCCCCTTCTGCTCCCACCTTCAATCTTTCCCAGCATCAGGGTCTTTTCCAGTGAGTCAGCTCTTTGCATTGGCCAAAGTACTGGAGCTTTAGCTTTAGTATCAGTCCTTCCAATGAATATTCAGGACTGATTTCCTTTAGGATGGACTGGTTGAATCTCCTTGCAGTCCAAGGGACTCTCAAGAGTCTTCTCCAACACCACAGTTCAAAAGCATCAGTTCCTTGGCGCTCAGCTTTCTTTATAGTCCAACTCTCACATCCATACATGACTACTGGAAAAACCATAGCCTTGACTAGACTGACCTTAGCTGGCAAAGAAATGTCTCTGCTTTTGAATATGCCATCTAGGTTGGTCATAACTTTTCTTCCAAGGAGTAAGCGTCTTTTAATTTCATGGCTACAGTCACCATCTGCAGTGACTTTGGAGCCCAAAAATATAAAGTCTGTCCCTGTTTCCACTGTTTCCCCATCTATTTGCCATGAAGTGATGGGACCAGATGTCATAATCTTAGTTTTCTGAATGTTGAGTTTTTTGTTTTTTTTGTTTTGTTTCATCATCCCCATGCACCAGCCCTAAGCATCATGTATCCTGTATTGAACATAAACTGGCACTTCATTTCTTGGGATGATTTTGGTGAATGTTGAGTTTTAAGCCAACTTTTTCACTTCCCTCTTTCACTTTCATCAAGAGACTCTTTAGTTCTTCTTCAGTTTCTGCCATAAGGGTGGTGTCATATGAATGTCTGAGGTTAGTGATTTTTCTCTCAGCAATCTTGATTCCAGCTTGTGCTTCTTCAGCCCAGAGTTTCTCATGATGTACTCTGCATATAAGTTAAATAAGCAGGGTGACAATATATACCCTTGTATTTTATTTTGGGTATAAGCCTTTTATTTTGGGTAATCTCATTTGTGTCCTATTTGAGAGTCGTAGCATTCACCCTTGATTCTGAAGACCTTCCTTGAGCTAACCTGCAAGGTGTCCCATCTGCTGCTTCATACTTCAACCAGAGTCAGAACCAGCAAGAAATCTGAGTACTATCCTTCTTAATATAATCACTGAACCAAACAGGCCTTATAAAATTCACCGCTCATTGTTCCTTGTCCATCCTACATTAGTCGCTGAGTGTCAATGATCTGTGGGGGTAGGATCAAAAAGGCAATTGAAAATTTCAAAAGAATTAGACACAAACCACCAAAGGTAAATGCTAGCCCTTGAACTGACCCCATAGATAGTATATTCAAAAGCAGAGACATTTCTTTGTCAACTAAGGTCCGTCTAGTCAAGGCCATGGTTTTTCCTGTGGTCATGTATGGATGTGAGAGTTGGACTGTGAAGAAGGCTGAGCACCGAAGAATTGATGCTTTTGAACTGTGGTGTTAGAGAAGATACTTGAGAGTTCCTTGGACTACAAGGAGATCCAACCAGTCCATTCTGAAGGAGATCAGCCCTGGGATTTCTTTGGAGGGAATGATGCTGAAGCTGAAACTCCAGTACTTTGGCCACCTCATGTGAAGAGTTGACTCATTGGAAAAGACTCTGATGCTGACAGGGATTGAGGGCAGGAGGAGAAGGGGACGACAGAGGATGAGATGGCTGGATGGCATCACGGACTTGATGGACGCGAGTCTGAGTAAATTCTGGGAGTTGGTGATGGACAGCGAGGCCTGGCGTGTTGCAATTCATGGGGTCGCAAAGAGTCGGACACGACTGAGCGATTGAACTGAACTGAAACCCAGCAAAGCTCTCCAACAGGCCTCATCTTCTGTTGGTTCTGCTGACTCTAGTCAAAACTGGAAATAGATGGATAAACCTTATTGTATGCTTTTCTCTTTCAAAAAAATGTTTCACCACTCTTCTTCAGTATTGAAGAATTTAAGGCCAGTGCTCTCCAAGAGTCATGAAGGTGTAAGTTACCCAGGGTATTCCTAGAGAGCTTTAGAATGCTCCTTCTGGAGGGGGTAAGAAAAGCTTTCAAAACTTTGCGACAGTTTAGGAATCAGTTTAGTTTGTGAAAAATCTCAATACACTTTTTTCATGTGTAATTTTAAATTCTGTAAAGAATCTATGCATCATCTTAGCATCATATTAGATTTCTGATGATTACAAGCTCCCAGAATTAATTCTATGAAAGCCACTGATCTAGTAAAATAAATTAAAATTAATATTCAGACTAATGAAACAAAATCCAAACACCAAATTCTGTATTCATGCAAACCCTTTGTTAATGAGTGCTTTTATTTCTACTTACAGTGCTTTGTGCACGTCAGCAGATTACTAAGAAAATATTTAACAGATTTAAACTATTTTAACAAAACATATTTACATCTTTATTGATTCTCTTCCTCCAATATTTCCAAATTTTGAAACATATGTCATAAATATTTTAGCCTATTTCAACTGATACAATTAATAGAATGTAATTGTCTCCTTACTGTGACTAAACAGCAAGAGGATGTTTGTGAACTGGGCATAAACATGAAGTAACTAAAATGACAGTTTTATGCCAAATTCATACAAAACAAAACAAAAGATTGGAAATTTTTCAGTGAATTGGAACAAGTACAATGAATCAATTTAAATTATTTAGACATCCTCTCTAAAATATGTTCTTCCACTCCCATAAAAGGTTTTCTCAAGGTTTCAGACTTAAATTATCCAGATAACCCTCACTATGTTCATTTGACCTTAAGAATCCCTGTCTTTTATATATGTCATGAAAATAAGCCTCACAATCCACTGAAAAAGGTATAATCATCATCATTTTGTAAGAGGAAAGAAAAGCACAAGAGGTTAAGTAACATACAGGAGGTTACTTAAGTCTGCAAAGAACTGGAAGACCTGACCTAAATTCCTTTACTATCACCCTACTCTGACTTTTAAAAATACATATGTATCTTATGAAAGTTAGGACAGCATAGACTATCCCATCAATCCCACTGGAACTGGGTGAAAATCTAGACTTCAGATTTGATTAAGAAATTCAATTTTTTTGACTCCTTGGAATCTAACTAGCCACACATCAAAAAGCCTTACCCTCAATGCCCTGAAATAATGGAACTCAATTAAAATTCTACTATAGCTCTCAAAATCCTCTTCAGATGCAACTAGAATACAAAATCCAGATAATCTGTTATTCTGAGAAAAAGAATCAGAGTCCAACAAAGTATACTAACAATGAAGACTAAAGAAAGTGCTCTGAAAAGGAATTGGGATTTCTACAAATGAACAAATCTGTCAAAGAAATGTCTGGCCACAAGGTCATCACTCTGGTTTTAGTCAAAGTTTAACTACAACTGCAAGTTTAGGAAATGGAGAGTCCTCTTCTCCCTTGAGTAAAAATTAGCTGATCTAAACAGCTCCAGAACAACAGCAATGCTTTTAAAAAAAAAAAAAAAGAGGGGGAGCATATTTCTACTATAGTCACAAACTCCTTCAGTAATTAATTATATGTTAAATGTTTAGTCAGCAACGTTAATAACTGCTGTCATGGATTCCTTTAAACATCATTAAAGAGCTCTAAGGGGGCAGGTGACCATGTGTTGGATGGGAGGACAGGGAAGCCCGGACTGGCTCAATGAAGAGGTGTGGCTGGAAACAGGGGTGGAACACAGGCCAGACTCTCATACAGATGGATGGACAGAGGTAAGTATTTTACAAAGAAAACAAACTAAGAAACTTGCATTTATGAAACATATACACCAGTTCTGATAAAATGTAGGTCACAATTTGGCCTTCCATGATTCTCTCAGCATCATATCCCATTGCAAGAAATCTGGATTATCAACACATGACTCCAACCTCATTTTATAAAAATCTAGCATGGGCTTCCCTGGTGGCTCAGTGGTGAAGAACTAACAAATTTATTCTGAAAAAAATAAAACAGATAATAAGTATTTTAGACTTTACTGACTATACAAGGTCTAGTATGCAATGACTCATTCTGCCTTTAGAGTATAAAACAGTCATAGAAAACACTTTAAAAATAGGCATGGCTGTGTTCTATAAGGCCTTATAAAAACAGAGATCTAGATTTGGCCTAAGGGTCATAGTTCATCAATCTCTCTGTTTTAAATTATTAAATTATGATGACTTTTAACTGAGGTAGTTGACTTATTCCTAGATAGGTTCATACTCTTTTTATACTCCCACCCAAGTCTAGGAAGTGCTTATTTCCTGTTGTAGAATACAGAAGGCGAACTAATTTGAAGTCAAATTGAACTCTGAGGGAGGTCTACAGCCTGGGGAAACTGACCTGCTATTAAGGCTTCTGAATTCCTGACTAGTTCAGGGATTAAGAATCAGAGAGAAATATTGTATCTTACTGAAAAGAAGCCCTTGACTGTGTGGATCACAATAAACTGTACAAAACTCTGAAAGACATGGGAATACCAGACCACCCGACCTGCCTCTTGAGAAATGTGTATGCACGTCAGGAAGCAACAGTTAGAACTGGACATGGAACAACAGACTGGTTTCAAATAGGAAAAGGAGTAGGTCAAGGCTGTATATTGTCACCCTGCTTATTTAACTTATATGCAGAGTACACCATGAGAAACGCTGGACTGGAAGAAGCACAAGCTGGAATCAAGACTGCCGGGAGAAATATCAGTACCCTCAGATATGCAGATGACACCACCCTTATGGCAGAAAGTGAAGAGGAACTAAAAAGCCTCTTGATCAAAGTGAAAGTGGAGAGTGAAAAAGTTGGCTTAAAGCTCAACATTCAGAAATCGAAGATCATGGCATCCAGTCCCATCACTTCATGGCAAATAGATGGGGAAACAGTGGAAACAGCGGCAGACTTCATTTTTTGGGGCTCCAAAATCACTGCAGATGGTGACTGTAGCCATGAAATTAAAAGACGCTTACTCCTTGGAAGAAAAGTTATGACCAACCTAGATGGCATATTCAAAAGCAGAGACATTTCTTTGCCAACTAAAGTCAGTCTAGTCAAGGCTATAGTTTTTCCAGTAGTCATGTATGGATGTGAGAGGTGGACTGTGAAGAAAGCTGAGTGCCAAAGAATTGATGCTTTTGAACTGTGGTGTTGGAGAAGACTCTTGAGAGTCTCTTGGACTGCAAGGAGATCCAACCAGTCCATTCTGAAGGAGATCAGCCCTGGGATTTCTTTGAAGGGAATGATGCTAAAGCTGAGACTCCAGTACTTTGGCCACCTGATGTGAACAGTTGACTCATTGGAAAAGACTCTGATGCTGGGAGGGATTGGGGGCAGGAGAAGAAGGGGACGACCGAGGATGAGATGGCTAGATGGCATTACCGACTCGATGAACGCGAGTCTGAGTGAACTCCGGGAGTTGGTGATGGACAGGGAGGCCTGGCATGCTGCGATTCATGGGGTCTCAAAGAGTCGGACACGACTGAGCGACTGAACTGAACTGAACTGAACTGAAGATTTCTTAAATTTACGTATCAAATACAAACTAGGCCATTTATATATTTTTCATGTACTGTACAAAGTCATATGAGGCAGATGTTATTCCTATTTTCAGGTGAGAAAGCTGAGGACCAAAAATAATAATAATAATAACTTCAGCCCAAGAATGTGAAAACTGAAACTTAGATAACAAAGTCAGTGCTCTTTCCAATGAACTATACTGTCTTGCTAAAAAATTCAATCGTTTTCCCTCATTTCCTTGAGTACTTTAAAAATAGCAGTCCAACTTTTACCAAGATGATTTTTTATAGATTTCAAAGGTGCAGAGAAAACTTAATTGTACAAAAATCCAGATTTAAATCAAAACTAGATTCTCATACTTGCCAGCCAACAAAAGTATAAAAGATCCCACAAACATGACTTGCTTTTAATTTTGGGAAGATGGTAAGTCTGGGACAAAAAGTGGGGAGGAAGTTAAGTTGCCAATTAATTGATGTTTGATCATTAGGTATCAACTTGTATTTCTGGAACCTTTAAATGCCTTCTGAAATATACAAACATACTTCCATGACTTCTTAAAAAGAGCACACTGAAGAGGTTCAAATTGAACAATAAGTTATACTGTCCCATATGTAGGCATACAGACACTAATTATAAGGGCTTGAATTCCATGTAAAGATAATTCCAATGTCCACATCTTCACTGAAGTTTAGGTGAGCTACACTGGCTCATCCAGACTCCATCTCAGCTAGATGGACACTCTCTCATCACTGCCACCTGTTCATGGCAAAACCTATCTTTGCTTTGCACCTTGGTTCCTACCTCTGAGTGTCTGTCCCATCTGATCTCTGCAACAGCTGCTAAATACCACTGCCTTTTTTCAAACGTCTTCCTTTCTCTACTTCCATTTGATTTCTGTCCTTATATGTTCCCTTCTGACCTAATATTTCTAAGTTTTTTAAAAAATCTTGGTCTTTCAACATAACCTCAAATCAAGCAGAAGGTACTTATCTTTCATTCTTTCTGGAAAAGAAGAACCACAGTGGCAGTGTGCAAATGTAATCTTCAATTTTCAGTTCTTCTCAGATTTCACTGCTGCTAGACGAGGTATGTTCTTCATTGTGAAAGACTTTTTATGGCTTGAAGACAAATGGGAGCTGGGCAAGGTATGTTGGACGGAGTTAATACTCTAAAACTTCCAGCTTCCTAAATTTTAAGCTTTCTAATTTATAAAACATTTTTCCCAATCAAAAAAATAAGACAAGCCCATTTCCAATCTTCAAATTCTATGAACCTACCAAAAATCTTCTATATATAATTTATTTACTGATCTTGCATTCTGGTCATGAGAAGCTGGTTCCAATAAAGAAAGATAATAAAGTAAATGAACACATTTGGAGAGATTCAGAATGGACTTAATTATTTTCAGAACTCCAGAGACTAACAGAACAGTTCATGTTCCTTTAAAGCTTGAAGCTTCCTCTTCCTTTATGACAAATATAACATTAATCCCAACCTCATGTTTATGAGCCATGATCAACATCATCTTTGGCTCACAGGGAAGACTGGCGTGCTACAGTCCATGGGGTTGCAAAGAGTTGGACACGACTGAGTGAACTGAACTGAAGTTGGCTCACAGACCAAGAGAGGGAGAGACTCTTCAGAATAAGCAGGAATGAGTTAGAAGAGGGGGGGGAGAAAGTATTAAGGAGGGTACTGCACATCTGGATAGAATAAGCTAAGTTCAAGTTAACTCAGCAGAAATGAGAAGAAAAAACAAAGATTATGCTACTCTGGATCCTCTTGAATGGGTGAAAGGAAGAAACAAGAGATAGCTACAAGACATCAGGCAAATCTTCTAACCCCTCTGAGATGCCAATTCTTCACATGTAAAATGTGAACGATACGAGTAGCATCCTTGAGGTTTCATGAGACGATGAAACGAGTTACTGCCTGCACGTCACTCAGCAGGGGACATGACACACTGTAGGATTTAAACAAGGTCAGCTGCTTTGACTGTCATGGCTCAGGTTCTTTCTTGCACAAAGGTCCTTGACTGCAAAGTCAGGACCTTCATCTAGCCATCACTCAACAGCACTTATTGAGCAGCTGTTATGTCCTGGGCACCATACCAAATACTGGCGGTACATGAGTTACCAACTCACCCCTGCACTTCTGGAGCTTTCAAGCAGGAACCAGGTCAGGTCAAGGACCACGTAAGTGAGGAAGTAAAGAGACAGGGTGTATCTGGCAGGCCGCAAGGCTGGGTGACCTCCCCATGGCCCTGCCAGACACTATATAATCCCTAGACTGGAACTCATGATAAGCTCCAATCAAGGTGTACCTAAATGATGAAATACTAAGTACATAGTCTATATTCAATAACTAGCTATTTCTTATGTAAACCATTTAATAATATAAATAACTTGTTTCCTCAATCTGTTTTGTTGACTAAAGTGTTTTACAGTCCAATGGAATATTGAGCAGTCCTTTATTATTATGATCATCAAAATCATGTCTGTGCCAAATATCTGAGTTTTAAAAGATATTTCTTTTCTTGACTTGGAATATACAGAAGGAAGAAAGAAAAAACAGATCACCTGAATGTGATCTAAGCAGACTGTTTCAGCTTAATTTTCCCCTGGTGCATTTATTCACCAAGTATTTAATATATGCCCACTATCTACCAGCACTTCAGTAGATGCATGCACACTAACGATTCTATCTACCCACGTAGATAAAATTTTCAAGTTTAGAAAGTGCTTTCACATATTCTCAGAGGCTTCCCTGGTGGCTCAAATGGTAAAGAACCTGCCTGTAATGCAGAACACCCAGGTTTGAGCACTGGCTCAGGAAGATCCCCTGGAGAAGGGAATGGCTACCCACTGCAGTAGCCATTCTGGAGAATGCCTAGAGAATCCCATGGACAGAGGAGCCTGGCTGGCTATAGTACACAGGGTTTCAAAGAGCAACTGAGCAACTAACACACTTTCACCTATTCTCTTATTTAGTTCCCAAAACAACACTGTGAAAGAGTTTATCCCTCTTCTAGACGAAGAAACTGATACTGGGAAGAGACGTACACAAAGTTCCACAATGAGCAAGCTCCAGAGCAGAATCCCAAACCTAGACCTTCTCCCTCTAAGTCCATCATTCTAACTACTACACCTCAAAGCCTGTGCGGTGATTCACCTACATCATACACAGTGAATTCTGACTTAATATCTTTATACCAGCAAAAAAATAATAAAACATTTGCTCATAAAATTCATATACTTTTTTTTCACAGTATGGCGGGAAAATGACCATTTATCTCTCTGTTTAACATCATGATACTCACCTGAGATTGTACAAAAAACACACTGCCAGAACTCTTTTAATCCCCAGAACTACATACTGCATAGCATACTGTACTTCTGTACCCCATAAAGAACTTACTTAGAGAAAAATCAACTAATTCTATCTCTGCTCATTTAGGCTCTCCAAAGTTTATTCATAAATTGGTCTGATTAAATTTACAGATTAGTTTTAAGTTTGAATATATAACTGATTCACTTTTCTGTATGCCTGAAACTAACACAACATTGCAAATCAACCATACTTCAATAAAAATTTCTTTTAAAAATGCCTTTGCAGAGAACAGTGTGGAGATTCCTTTAAAAATTGCAAATAGAACTGCCTTATGACCCAGCAATCCCACTGCTGGACATACACATCGAGGAAACCAGAACTGAAAGAGACACATGTACCCCAATGTTCACTGCAGCACTGTTTATAATTGCCAGGACATGGAAACAACCTAAATGCCCATCAGCAGATGAATGGATAAGAAAGCTGTGTTACATATACACAACAGAGTATTACTCAGCCCTTAAAAAGAATACATTTGAATCAGTTCTAATGAGATGGACGAAACTGGAGCCTATTATACAGAGTGAAGTAAGCCAGAAAGAAAAACACTAATACAGTATACTGACACATATATATGGAATTTAGAAAGATGGTAATGATGACCCTGTATGCGAGACAGTAAAAGAGACACAGATGTACAGAACAGACTTTTGGACTCTGAGGGAGAGGGAGAGGGTGGGATGATTTGGGAGAATGGCATTGAAACATGTACACTATCATGTAAGAAACGAAGTGCCAGTCTATGTTCTATACAGGATGCTTGGGGCTGGTGCATGGGGATGATCCAGAGAGATGATATAGGGAGGGAGATGGACGGAGGGGGTTCAAAAGGGAGGGGATATATGTATACCTATGGTTGATTCATGTTAAGGTTTGACAGAAAACAAAATCCTATAAAGCAATTATCTTTCAATAAAAAATAAATTAATTAAAAAACAGAATTATGAGAACCAGGACCATTTCTGATCTTTTGACAAATGTAATATAACTCACTGTGAAACAGAACAAATCAATGAAATTTTTCAAATAAACCTCATTAGGGAGGGTAACAGAGAAAAAAAAAAAGAAAAACTGTAATAAGTTAGGAACACCTTTCTCCTGGTGATGATAGCAATGCCAGAGTCAACACATTCATACCAAGAAAAAAAAATGTGGGGAAATACCAGATACATCGAAATGGGGGAGAAAAAAAAGACAGTAATTGTCTAAAATCTCTGATATATCTGACACTTAAAACAATCTTCTACTCTACCACAGCACCCCAGGGTATTGAGAACCATGATGGACGTTTTGTGGGGTCAGTTCCCCTCAAGGCTGGAAACTCTGGAGGTACCTGGGAAGGGAACTGACATTTCCCAAGTGCCTACGATATCCAAATCCCAAGTTAGGCATTCCACACTTATGAGCTCCCTAAATCCTTCCAAAACCCTGTCTTAATATATAATACTATCTTCCTTTCACAGGTGAGGAAATAGGGTCTCACAGAGATCAAATGAGGAAATGATCAATAAATCTGACCCAAGTCAATGACTATAGTGTAACACAGAGAAGGTGCTTGCAAACATCTGACTCTCAAACCTGTTTCTATTCACTCTACCATAATCCTAATTACATAAGCCTTCTCATGCACTGATTTCTAATTAGGAGAATTATCTCAAGAGACCTGTAAAGCATTTTATTGTATAAGAAACCACACCTATGTAACTGGGTCTGCCAAGCTTCTGAAACTTAAGTTCCAAAGAGCAGAGGAGCGTCTCCTTATGATGATGGCTACAGATATCAGGAGAGCTATGCTGTCATGACCCAAATGCAATGGAAAGAAACCACTGGAGAGTTAAAGAAGACTGCAAAGAGATAGGTCAGGACTTAAAGATTTGAATGCTGATTTCAAATTAAGTTCTTTTTATTTTTTGGCACATGGCATGCAGAACTTCTCACGCCCACTGCATTGGAAGTGTGGAATCCTAACCACTGGATCACAGATGTCCAGTTCAAATGTATTTTTAACTTTCAACTACTGTGTGCCCAGTGCTATGGACACAATAAACAATCACATTCTCCATCCCTGAGTGAAGAGGAAAGCCTCATACTTACAATAAAATATAGACCAGCACTATGTTACAGGGACCCATGGGGAGCTCGGCGACTTAGGAGAGACTGAAACAACCCAGTTTGGAGGACAAGAAAGGATGTAACACTACTTATAGGAATCTATCCCACAACAACACTCACATGTGTGCACAAAATACATCAAGATATTAACTAGGAGAAAAATTGGAAATAATCAAATATCCATCAATTGAGGCTAAATAAATAAGGAGCTATTTAAAAAGATGATACACGGGCATAGAATGACATTAAATGGCTTTAATTATCATACTATATATTAACTGAAAAAAGGAACATGAAGACCAAATAAATGTGGTCCTATGTTTACTTTTATATATGTAAATTTATTCAGATAAGTCTAAGCATATATAAGAACCAAGAGTCTCAGAACTGGAGAAATGATTTTCCCAAAGTCATGGAAGCAACTATGGGCTAGTCATTCATTAAACTGAAAATATTACAAAATTAATATTTGGTGATGAGCGACTGAGCACACACAATGCAAAAAAGCACACACACTCCTCAGTAATGTTAGCACTCAATTATTTTGAGTTGCTAGGTTATTCTTTGAAATAAATGTATATGTGTGCGTATGTGTGCATATATATATATATAGGCTTCCCTGGTAGCTTAACTGGTAAAGAATTCGCCTACAATTCAGGAGACCCCAGGTCGATTCCTGGGTCAGGAAGTTCCCTTGGAGAAGCGATAGGCTTCCCACCCCAGTATTCTTGGGCTTCCCTGGGGGCTCAGACAGTAAAGAATTCACCCGCAGTGTGCAAGACCTGGGTTCAAATCCTGTGTTGGGAAGATCCCCTGGAGGAGGGCATGGCAACCCACTTCAGTAGTCTTGCCTGGAGAATCCCCATGGATAGAGGAGCCTGGTGGACTACAATCCAAGGGGTCGCAAAGAGTCGGACATGACTGAGCAACTGAGCACAGAACATATATTGGGGGCTCCCCAGGTGGCTTAGCGGTAAAGAATTCGCCTACCAATGCAGGAGACTTCTCACAGGAGACGCGGTTTCAATCCCTAGATAGGAAAGATCCCCCGGAGTAGGAAATGGCAATCCACTCCAGTATTCCTGCCTAGAGAATTCCATGGACAGAGAAGCCTGGCGCACTGCAGTCCATGGGGTTGCAATGAGTCAGACATGACTCAGTCGGACATGACTGAACACGCATGTGTACAACTTTAATTATTTCAGAGTAAAGTACTTTTGAAGATTTTTTTCACATGATCTTTGTTCGGGTTTCCCTGTTTTTAAGCATTCATAAATACTTTCTACACAAATAAGATAGTTCTCTTTGAATCTACAGAATAAAGACAATGCATGCAATAAGACAGAAAATAATAGGATGAAGAAAGAGAATCCCTTAATGCTACTGACCTAAACCTGATTTGATGCTAAAAGCTTCTCGAGGCAAACAAAGGAATAAGGATGGAAATTCTTCTTTTCAATATTGAATTAAAGGAAAATTATTTTAGGAGCTGGAAGAGTCTTAAAAAGATCATCTAATAAGACTTTTATTTCCAGAAGAAGAAACTGAGGCTCTTCATAAAAAGATCACTCATACTAATGATTACCAATAGGAGAATATAGCTGGGAAAATCTAAAAGTATCTTCAAAGTCCACTACCTTCTCTGGTACCCATACAGCAACACTTAAACCTAGTTTTGAAGAAAACTACTTTAATTTAGGCTTAATTATCCAAAAAGTCTATCTCTAGGGGTAGAGATTACTGTTCAAATCTCCTTTTCCAAATGTAAACAGAGCCTAAAATATTTACTTCACTCTTTTCAACTATTTAAACAACAAGAAAATAGAATGTTTTAATTTTCTTATATTTTATGAAAAATCTAAAAGTATCTTCAAAGTCCACTACCTTCTCTGGTACCCATACAGCAACACTTAAACCTAGTTTTGAAGAAAACTACTTTAATTTAGGCTTAATTATCCAAAAAGTCTATCTCTAGGGGTAGAGATTACTGTTCAAATCTCCTTTTCCAAATGTAAACAGAGCCTAAAATATTTACTTCACTCTTTTCAACTATTTAAACAACAAGAAAATAGAATGTTTCTAATTTTCTTATATTTTATGACAATATAGTTATCATGAGACAGAAAATACAGCATGCTATAATCCAAAATGATTCAGAAATTAAAAGAAAATTTAAAATCCAAAGTCCCTGGTTTCTAAAATGAAATAGCAACAAGCTTTACTGAAAATTGAAACTACTTTATCAGAGCAGTACTTTCATTAATTGAACTTTCAGATTTCTAGAATAATCAATGGGAGAGGGGCAATAAGACAAACTGAACCTTTGAAATGCAATTTAAAAGAAAAATTCTGTTTTCAAAACTGTACAACAATTTTTCCTGAAGTGTGTTCCACCAGCCATGGGATGCTAGAAGATATCATGAAAAAGAACAAGGCAGGAAGAGAATT
Organism: Madoqua kirkii; assembly: GCA_006408675.1. Lineage (NCBI taxonomy): Eukaryota > Metazoa > Chordata > Mammalia > Artiodactyla > Bovidae > Madoqua > Madoqua kirkii. The sequence continues at coordinate 14,761 of SJYC01067042.1, forward strand.
TTTTTTTTAATGTGACAGTGTGGTCTCCTTGAAGCCTTGAACAGGCTGATAGTCTCTGACTGTCTAAGAAGGAGCTACGACATAAAGCATGGAGGAGAGCATGGCAGCCCACTCCAGTATTCCTGCCTGGAGAATCCAATGGACAGAGAAGCCTGCTGGGCTACAGTCGGGACAACTGTCACAGAGTTGGACGCGACTGAAGCAATTGAGCATGCGCGCATGCAAACATAGTTAACCACAGGGCCATCTGTTCACAGTATTCCCTAAAGAATTAATATCCAGTAAAACACAGCTTTGGAATCTGCCAGCACATCTTGTCATTGGCCTCTAGACCATACAAAGCCCTTGCTCACTAGTGTTCTAAGAAGAGCTATGGGAAGGGATAATGATTAGGTCTTAGCTTGGCCTTATCATCCTCTCTTATCTTGCCAGAGAAAAACAAACTGAAGATCACTAATTTCAGGCAATGAAAGTGACCCCTCCATAATGTACTAAAACACAAGTGCATTATTTATGAGCATACAATCTACATGTCATAAAGCTCAAACCACTGCATTTACTATTCTCACACTTTACTACATGATATTCTGTTAGACCTGTTTGCTAATCCAAAAAATTGCATTCATTACTCCAAAAAATAAGTGTTATTTTAGGTTGGAAGTATGGAGTTGAGATTTGTGGCATGGTTAACAACGTGTATCCCAGGGAATACTAGATTTAATAACCTGTTAACAGGTGTTGCTTGTCAAAACATAAACGTATTTTTAAAAGATAATCTACATAATAAAAGGGGACCTCAAAATGACAAAAGTTCAGATAACAGACTAAATAGAATACAAAGGTACTGTGAATCGCTGGCTGCACTTGTTTTTAAGTAGTTTCTTAACCTGTCACCAAATCTATTCTGAATTCACAGGCCAGATCTTTTTGACAAAAATTTAACAATAATTTATAAACATGAGGGGTAACATTTGGATGATAAAAATCAGGATACATCTCAGCAGTTAAGGCTGAGAAGCTCTCAAATTTATCCCATATGTTAGAGAGCTTAAAGGTCATATAAGAGGAGATTAAACGAAGGACAACATGTTCAAAGCAAGTGTTTGATGTCTAAATTATCAAGGGTGGGCTGTTACAACTCAATTATACTTACAGAGCTGTCAGTAAATCTGCTACAGGAAAGACCCATTAAAGGCTGATGGCCTAATGCTCTACTCTGGACATAAAATGTACATCTAGTAAAAGGCCATTTGAATTTACTCCTGGATCACCTCTTACTTTACCCGGATCTTATGGCCCTAACTCTGCCTCTGGTTCCCCATCTGTTAAATATGAGCATCTTCACAGAAATTTTTCCAGGACTAGTCAATAAAATAACATTAACAAAGAAAAACTAACAATGTTACAGTTTTATTTGTCTCAAATTGAGAACCTGAATTTACTTTGATCATACCATGCAATGGCAGTCAGTTCTAAACTCAGTCAAAAGCATTAACAGAAAAACTATTTTCTAAGTAGGATTAAAAACAGACAGAAGACAGCTTATCAGAAAGGGCCTATTCTAAAGACTGAGTCTCCCGTGCATACAGAGCACAGGCGCTGGGGGCCAGACCACTGTGGGTCCAGTCACAAGCAGGGTCCACCCATAAGCCATAGACTCCCTGCTCAAGTGAGCTGTGTCTGGGTTTCTGCTGTTGTAAAGTGACTGGCTACCCTAAGGACTAAACGAATTAATACAGATAACACCCTATAAGCCCTGCTTTTGCATAGTAAATGTTAGGTATTTTTATTATCACTGACATGACAGCGTCCCATATAAAAACTTTCTCTTTATAGGAACAAAACAAAGTTATGCTGCTTCTGGAGTAAAAAGTGCTGCTTGTCCTTAACATCAGAAACAGATAACTGAGTATGTCTCATTTTCATTATGATTTACAAGTGTTCAAGGTCACGTGGAAAGCACAAACGGAGCAACCAACTCTGATGTACAGTCTCCGTATTTGGGCTCCTCTTTGTTTTATTCTTGATTCTCTACTTTTATTTGGGTTGTTTTGTTTTTTTTTTCCTGTAAATCACTTGGAATCTTATGTGCAATACTATGTACAAAATTTACCAAAAAAAACCCTACTAAAATACTTCTTTTTCAAGTAAGAAACCAATGAAACAGAAAACAACAGAAAATGTTAACCAAATAGGGATATAATGAAAAGAGGGTAAATCTTAAAGTGAGGACAAGAAATTTGAATATTAAGTGGATGGCAATGAGAGGAATTCTATGAAGAAACGTTTGGGTGAAAGCAGACTTAAAACGGCAACTTAGTGACAAAGTGATACATGTCAACCAGGGTGTCTGAATCTTACAAAAACTATAACCACATTATACCTGAAATAAAACCAGATTTAAATTTCTGTTGCTGAAACAGAATCACAATTCAGTTTTTCTAAAAAGAAAAAAATTATTTGATCATATCAACTCCAACCATATGATGTTTATATACAACAAAAGATAAAGACAGCAGATTCAAGGGCTCTGGAGGAAAAATTATACCTGATAAAAGGAAAGCATTGAAAATAGAAATGCAATGGAAAGAAGGAAAAGGTACACAGAAAACAGTTATAACAATATAAAATCTAAGCAATAGATTCCACAATAAATACTTTAAATAAAAAGCAAAATACAAATAAATAGATTTAAACACCATTCTGTGCACACCCCATAGAAGGCAATGGCACCCCATTCCAGCACTCTTGCCTGGAAAATCCCATGGACGGAGGAGCCTAGTGGGCCGCAGTCCATGGGGTCGCTAAGAGTGGGACACAACTGAGCGATTTCACTTTCACTTTTCACTTTAATGCATTGGAGAAGGAAATGGCAACCCACTCCAGTGTTCTTGCCTGGAGAATCCCAGGGACAGGGGAGCCTCATGGGCTGCCGTTTATGGGGTCACACAGAGTCGGACACGAATGAAGTGATTTAGCAGACTTAGCAGTTAGCTGTGCACACTCTGACATAGGGGACAGTTAAGAAGATGCTTAAAATTCAAAGCACCCCTTCCATGAGCAAAAGGAGTTATATATGCCATTCAAGCGAATAACACCTCAAATATCTGCTCCCTCTCATAAGCCTTGTCATCATTTTGCTGAGATAATGGTAAGGGAAGAACAAATCTCTCTGTGAGCATATGGAGAGATGTCTAAAATATCACCATGCTCAAGGCAAATACTCAAGTATACACAATATTAAAATCTTTTCTATAAAAAAACTAATTCTCAGAGTTACTTCAACTTAAACAAAGAAATGAGATGGTTTGGCAAACTACCCAAAATGCTATCCCAGTTTACAGGGAAAGCTAATAAGCATCACTGGGGACACATTACCCAATGGCCTGGTTGAGGAATCAGGCTATTAGGTATCTTGAATATCTTCATCTCCTCAAAAGTCAAGTAGAAAAAAAAAGAAAGAAGAAGATGTTGTTTTTTCTCTAATTTTCTATAAAAAGCAGTTTATATGAGAGGTATACGGTTCTGCATGACACGAAACCACTAACACCATATACCTGTAATTCTAATTAACACCTAAGAACTCTGGAAATTAGGACATACGTTAATAGAACTAAATTATGGGCAGATAGCTATAAAGTTTCTCTCATTCACAATTAATCAGTGAATACCGAATTTGTGCCACAGGCAGTGTGGACAGAAAAACTACTTAGAGTTCCCCACCCTTGCAAAGAGCCGGACACGACTGAGCAACTGAACTGAACTGAACTTAAAGGAGCTCCTAGCCACGTAGATTACTTGGTTGAAGCACAGTCACAAAAGGTTATGAAGTTCATGGGGTCACAAAGAGTCAGACACAACTTACCTACTGAACAACAACAACGAAAAAAGTGTGTGAGCAAAGAACAAATGAATATCCTGGAGACTTCAGGGGCTAGGCTGGTCAGGCACTCGAACACTTGTTAGATTGCTGGTCCACCAGTAATGCAGAGAATACTTATACTCAAGAACCTACAGAGGCCAGGAATCAAACATGTATCATCAAGTCGCAAGGAATAGTCTTTCAGTTATGAAGAAATCCCTCCGTGGTTACAGAAGAGACAAAGTAACTAAACTAAAAATTTACTCAGGTGACTTTACCTGGGGGCTGTGTGTGTGTGCCAAGTCACTTCAGTCGTGTCCGACCCTGTGCGACCCCATGGACTGTAGCCTGCCAGGCCCCTCTGTCCATGGAATTGTCCAGGCAGGAGTACTGGAGTGGGCTGCCATTTCCTTCTCCAGGGGATCTTCCCAACCAGAGATCGAACCCACGTCTCTACGTCTCCTGCACTGGCAGGCGGGTTCTTCAGCACTGAGACACCGCTAGTCCCCTAATATCACTACACCTCACTGTTTTGCCCTATGATACCACTCTTCAGCTCATCAGAGCTCCTCAGAGTAAAGGACCTGAGCACAAGGATTTTCAAATATAAGCATGAGCCACACCAACACTGTATGCAATATAGTTGAAAGAAGGGAGGAGAATGACTCCCACTTCATGTTCTATTCTGATCCCTCTGCCTGTCTACCTAAATTCAGTGATGACTTAAGCACTTTGATACTTTACATAGAATTCTTCATATTGTCATCTACTTAATATTCAAATCCCTCGTCCTCACTTCTAAGATTTCCCCTCTTTTCATTATATCCCTATTCTGTTAACATTTTCTGTTGTTTTCTGTTTCATTTTATTTTGTGTATATAAATGCATTGGTTCCTTACTGGAAAAAGCAGTGTTTTAGAAGGTGATTTTGTTTTGTTTTTGATAAATTTTGTACATAGTATGGCACATAGGATTCCAAGTGATTTACAGGAAATGCTTCAGAGGCATTTCTGCAAACGGTTCAGAATATTTTATATTTTAATTTCACCTTGTTGTACTCTGACTTTACAGAAAAGCAGCAGCCTGTAATTCAAACCTGAATCGTAATAAACTTCTCTGTTACTCTTGTAAATTTGCACCTTTTCACAGTAGAGTGATGGCAAACTATTTTCCCAGAGAATTTCTTTCAGCTTTGAAGTTTGATAATGTAACTATCCTGATGTGAAGAGCCAACTCATTGTAAAGACCCTGATGCTGGGGAAAATTGAGGGCAGGAGGAGAAGCAGGCAACAGAGGATGCAATGGTTGGATGGCATCACCAACTCAATGGACATAAGTGTGAGCAAACTCCGGGAAGGTAGTGAAGGACAGGGAAGCCTGGCATGCTGCAGTCCATGAGGTTGCAAAGAATTGGATACAACTTAGCAACTGAACAACAACAGCAGCAAATGCAACTATCCTTCATAAGTAAAGAATCTGCTTGCAATGCAGGAGACCCAGGTTTGATCCCTGGGTCAGGAAGATCCCCTGGAGAAAGGAGTGGCAACCCACTCCAGTATTCTTGCCTGGAGAATTCCACGAATAGAGGAGCCTGGCGGGCTACAGTCCATGGGTCACAATGAATCAGACACGACTGAGCAACTAATACTTTCTTTCTTTTGTAATTAAAGCCCTGAAATTCTCCCACATAATGACAAGACACTATGTGCTATATACATACATATGCATACAGATGTGGCTTTACATATATAGCCAAAGACAATCTAAATGTGTGGTTTATAGTCAAAGTTAATTCTGCCCTGATTAGTCACATAAGCACATATTCCACCACATAGTGCTATTCTATACTGCACTCCTGACCATCTGTTTCACAGTAATACGATACCACGCACACAGAAGATCAAAAGATAAAGTATATACGGAACAAAGCCCTACTACCTCTCCTTATAAAGCATAGGTCCCAGGTAGGACAGAATCTCTGCCTCCATCTTTGTAAATGAAGAGCAGCATAAAAAAAGACATATCATAATTATCGTTGATGGAGTAGGTGGTTAATTTAATCCATGAACTGTCATGATGAGTCCCACCCATCCCCTTTCCCCTCTTCTCAAACACTCCTACCTATAACTCCAAGGTCAAATGCTCTGAATACATATTCTCTCAATTCTAACACAGAACAAATTTAACCTCTGGAAGTGGCTCTAGAAAACTGTCTCAATTCTAATAAATTTAACAAACGTTAAATTCACACCTCAGAACAACATCAGAAAAGTAACAAGTCTGACTATTCACATAGCAAATTAAGAACTGTATAATAAAGGCTTGAAATTTTATAGCTACAAGGCACTTCTGGACATAAAGATCTAGTTCAGCATCTTCATTTCAGAGAATTTAGTATGGAATTGTACAACTTGATCTTGTTGACACAACTTACAAAGTTATAAGTCAAAGTAAAGCAATACAAAATCCAAAGCACCTTTCAGCTGGTAAATACTACCTTGTTTAAAAATAATCCATTCTTTCTGAAGAACAGCAATACTAAGTAGCCCTAACTCTAGCCATTCTGTCCTGAGATAGAATGGCTCAAGTGCAAGCATCTGTCAACTTACTTTACACAGGAGCAAAGAAACTAAATTTGTCCTTAAAACTGGCCATGCCCAGCCCAACACCTACCTCAAATGAAGTAAATGTCAGGTCAGTGTAGATATAGCAGCAAACACTCCCTGAAGAATAAACAGCCATGGAAACAGCCACTCCTATCCAAACACTTTCTAAGAGGCACACATACGTATACAAAGAAGCGGTATTTTAAGAACCCACAGTCAGTCTAACTCATGCAGAAAAATCCCCTAAAAGGAACATTTATATTATTACCATGTTGGTTAATATATTTTAACATTTGCATAAGCTTACATTGTATGTTCTCTCTATTCATTCTCATGACTAACTTTAGTAATTTTATAAGGTGACTCTATTTCCAGGAACAAAGTCTCACTGTATATAACATTAGGCCAATAGGAAAAAGATTTTAATTTACAATGACCTGTCAAAAAGTTATTGCTTGAAATCAACTGGGTCCTATAAGAGTTACCAAAATACCATCTGAAGCTCACCATGCATTCTGAAAAGAAAACAAACACATCTTACTGATGAGCACTTATTTTTGCAATGTAAATGAAGATTGAAAGCGACACTAATTTGGTCTACTACTTAGAATAATATTCATGCATATTACTCTGGAGCCTTTGTTTGGGATTGTTATAGATCTAATATATCAGAGGGCAAATACTATAGCCAGAAAAGTCTTGCAAAGGAGAAAAGCAAAACTTCCCGCTGACCATGCAAAGTAATTCTACAGAAGGTAACAGCAATCTGCATACTTGGACTGTTTTGGGTGGATATATTAACAATCTCGGCGTAGCTTGCAAGATTCTGACAGCTAAAGCACAGTTCTGGTTCTTTTATGCCCCGAAATCTGATTCCAAATCTGCTACCAACCTTTTACACAACTCTGACTTATGTATTTGAGGTGGTACAATAATACTAACCTACTTTCTCAGAAATAAATATTTGTCAGTGTCTTTACATTTCTGGACCTCTCTCACTTTCCCTGACCTGAAGAGCTCTTTCCACAGTCTTGATCCATAAATACCACTAGCTTTCCTCAGTATTATTCAGAGTTTGATACTTCATCTATCAATCCACCAGGAGGCTTGTTAAACCTCTGTACTTTCTAAAATCTTTCTAATCTCATTGGAGACTTCTCCAAAGCACTCTTTCTCATACTCTGCTCCTCCAAATGTGGGCCTGCTCCCAACACTTTGCTCAGGTCGTACTTCTCATTTCTCCTTACCGTAACCCACTGATGTAGATACCTGGACCCAATCCTCAGATCCACAGTCTTTGCTCAAAGGAACCCATTAGTTCATCCATCCTGTTTTGCAGCTGTTGGACTGAAAAAGAAGGCAACTCCCTCTCTGTGTCCAGCTAATTCCTTCACTACCTTTCATTTGCTGAGTACCTGAGTGTATAAACCAAGTACTAGGCAAGGCCATTTCTTAGAGGGAAAGAGAAATACCTAGATAAGAAACAGGAGTAAATGGTGTCTGTATTTAAAAGTCAACTTTATATATTAAAAAAGCAATATCACTCATCTTCTGTCTAATCCATCTTGCCCCAGTTTGCCCTCTGCATGTCTTAAGCCTCATCCTTACATTCACCAGTCTTATCTCTGTTTACATGGACTCCTGCATACCTACCTGACTCCCATCTCCACATCCACTCTTCAATCCATCTTCCACCCTCCACAAAGTGGTCTCTCTAACATACAAATTCAACCATGCCTTTCCATGCTCAAACTCTCTTCCCATAACTGGTAAGTTTTCAGAGAAGCATGCAAAGTCCTAAGTCTACAAAACAAACAAGCCTTCCCAATCTGCCTTCTCCTTACCTTGTACCAACAGTACTACACTACGTTAAGATCTATAAGACACAGCAGGCCTTCCCATTCTTCCCTGTGCCTTCCTGCTACCTCGAACACCAGCAACTTTCTCTACAAACACTTACTAAACCTTCAAAAGCAGCTAGAGCTTCATCTCTTCCTAGAAGCTTTCCCTAACTTGTATTCAAAACCCAGAGACCCTGTCTCTATACCAAGAGTACCCTATGCACACCTCTATCAAACTGCTTCTCTCGCTGTATTCATAACTGTTGCCTTTGGGGTCCATCTCTCCCACTGGAATGCAGGCTCCTTGTTCTAATACGTAATTTAGGCGATCAGCTTAGTGCCTAGCTGAGAGCAGATATTCTCTACAAGATGATGCCCTACAGGAACAGAGATGCAGACATAAAGAATGACTTGTGGACCCAATGGGGCAAGGACAGGGTGGACAAACTCAGATAGCAGCACTGAGCACTGAAAACATTTCTGTGGGTGAAACAGATAGCTAGTGGGAAGCTGCTGTATAACACCAGGAGCTCAGCCCAGAGCTCTGTGATGACCTAGACGAGTGGGACTAGGGGCAGGGAGCAGGACGAAGATGCAAGAGGGAGGGGCTGCACATATACATACATATGCATACACACACACTTATGGCTGAGTCACACTGTTGTACAGAAGAAACTAACACACCTTTGTAAAGCAATTATCCTCCAATAAAAAACAGAATTTAAAAAGAGAAGATGCCCTTTTAGCAAAGCAAATTGGATTATGATTTTGTCAACTAATTGAAAAAGGCAGTTAAGTGGGAAAACATAAAAACTGATACATGTTTCACCATGGTTACATTAATGTACGCTATCTGAAAGTGCCTTCATTCCCCCATCTCTGATATCATGGCAGGGCCTCTTCTTTGAGTTTAGGTCTGCAGATTAATGATCAGCATTATCTTTCTGCATAATGCACTGGCTATGACAGCCAATTTGGCTTTGTAAAAGGGTGCCAAAAGCTTAAAGACACCTGAAGAATAACTGGAGCAGTTTTTTAGATTATTTGTTCACTTTTATTCATCCATACCACCCTCATCAAATTCAAAAGTAAGACTTTAAAGTGACCTTCATCAAATCTCTCCAAAGAATTCCATTTACATTTTTATTTTTTAAAAACTTGCTTTTCACACTCGTATTTCATCAATTTACTTAATATTCAATTAAATACACATTTAGAAAGATGAGAAGTAGACAAAAAACAAGTTTAGAAATGTACATAACCACTCCCAGGTAGCCTACAACTCAATATGGCAGGATGATAATGAAGGCTTCCTAAAGGACGGTCTTCGAGTCAGAATCACTCACATGGATAATAGTACATTTAATCTACCAAATGGAAAACATTAGTTAGCCCAGAAAGCTGGTTAAGTAGAAGTTGGTTGAAAAGTTCTATGATAAGCGGTCATGGAAAGAACACAGGGAATCGAAGAGAAAGCATGGACAACCAACGAATTTCCTCCAACCTTCCATAATCACTCACAGGAGAGAAGCACTAGAGCACAATGACGAGGTCACCCATCCCTCACAGGTCTTCAGTGACTCCCAGCAGTTTGCATTCAAACGCCACCTGCTTGCAATCTTACCCTACACACACACACACACACACACACACACACACACACCCTTGCTGTTCCTCCAGCTCTTCTGATATTTGCAGTTATCTCAAATGTGCTCATCCCTGGACTGAGGAGGTCCCAATTCTAATCAGTTAGTCATCTTTAGAGTGTCAAATATCATCACTTCCTCTTAAAATCTCTCCCTTATGCTACTCCTCCTCAAGAAGGCAGACGCCCTGGCTTGGCAGCCCCTCTGCACCCTGTTATATGTAGGTGGCAATGTATACTGGCTGCCTTAGGTCAGTCCTAGGTTATGCCTGTTGCCTCCATATAAGTATAGACAGCACTCATTTCACTATTAAAGTGTCCCAGTTTGATAAGGAAGTATATGGTCTCCCTAGACATTGTATAATACAAAGAAGATTATGCAATGGTCCACTCTCTTATTTAAAATAAAAACATACACCTCAGACTATTCCACCTCTCAAATATGTGTAATTATTAGTCACTCCTTTTCTATTCTGATAAAGAATCACATTTGGACAATAAATAATATATGGCTGTCTTTCGTACATAGCTATATACATTATCATACCAATCAATGCTTTCTTCTCTGTCTCCTTCACAAGACTATAAATGTCTTCAGGAGCAAGGACTTATCTTATTTATCATCATAACCTCACAGCAGAGCCCAAGCTCAAAACATATTAAGTATATTCAATAATTTTTGTTGACTATTACCAATCAATCAGAATACAATCTTTCTCCAAACAGCTAGCAGCATAAAGATGTATTTATAAACAGTTGAATAATAAATGATTTCTTAACCTTGACTTATGCTCACAATAGTAATTATAGAATGCTGTAATCATACTAATCTCAAAGAATATTATCACCAGTAACAACATAATATTGGTCATAACAGCTCAATTCATTCATATAACATGATGAACTCTCAATTTTAACATTACTAAGCATTAAAAGGTAATTTTTATAGAACATTTTTGTGTCTCAAGAAATGCCCATAAACCTTAAAAACCGGTTATTGCACTTTTGTTTAAAAAGAAAATGCAGAAATCAGCTCAGCTATTCTCTTCCTCAGAGTGCCATTAAAAGCTATTTCTGCCTAGGGAAAATGATATACATTTTGTACATAAACAAATTTACAAGAACAAGCAAAGCTATTTCATATTTTAGCCTAATAACAATGGTTAGACAGCTTCCACATAATTCACAGAAAAATAGACAAATAACTAATAAAATGGCAGAACAAATATGATTTGAAGACCTTGGATTATTTGTCCTCATGCAGTTTGCTTCTAATTACTTAAAAGCATTGAGAAAAATGGAAAACTGTTTTGTAGATAAATAAAAACCTTACACAGTAAGAACTTGATCAGAGAATCAGATAACTAGCTACCAAAATAATTATAAAATTATGACTTAGGTCTGGAATTCAAACCAAGAACATTTCTAAAATCAGTATCAAGGGGGTGGGAACAGAAGTGAGCCAAAAAGGGAATTCCTCTCTCATCACTGAAAAGAACAAAAGAAACCACACTTTAAGAAACAGGTGAGGAAATAAAAGGTGGGAAAGAGGCTAAATTATAAGAAATAATTCAACTGCCTTCTTCAATTAAATTTTCAATAATTTTCATGAAGAAAAATAGACAGGCTTACATACTCAAGTTACCAATGTTGTGGCAAATTAACGCAATTTCTAAACAAGTAGCTTTATAATTTTTATATGGAGCCTCAAGTTTTATATTATCTTGCAACTAATTACAGGCTTGGGCAATCACTCAAAGCAGAAATAAAGCAAAATGAATACTCTCCCCTCTCAACTTTCACAGCCATGTCTCATGCAACCATACTGTTACGACTGTTTCTAGTTACTTATAAACTGTCATTATCTCACCAGGCGATAGATTGAGATTTTCCAAATCAAAGAGAGCACAACATCAGCAAGCCAGGGCAGGGGCCAGGAAAGATTACAGTCTGTAACAGAATCACTCAGCTTTCCTTTATCTAACTGGAAGAGTTTTACCTATAAATAAATTATACAATCCTTGTTCATCTACAAATATCATCCCATCATCCCAATCTGGACCTTCATATGTGGGGAGAGTGAACAGGAAAGGGATAAGGAGTACCAGTGATGGACACCAAAGATTACTAATGCTGATTATGTTCCTACTACGTGCCAGGCAGTATAACAATGCTGCTGCTGCTAAGTCGCTTCAGTGCTTCAGTGGTGTCCGACTCTTAGCGACCCCATATACTGCAGCCCACCAGGCTCCTCCACCCATTGGATTTTCCAGGCAAGAGTACCGGAGTGGGGTGCCATTGCTAGACACCATAAAACAAAGTCCCTATCTTTAAAGTTGAAACACTCTTAAGAAGATCATATGTCAGCAGGATCTGAATTCAGGTCTGATTCCCAACCATGTGGTCTTTTCCCTACTAATACTAGTACTTTTTTCTACTAGTACTGGTACTACTAATACTCCTACACATTGCCCCAAGAGACAGAACCCCTTTGGAAAGTTTTCTAAGAATGACAGGCACAGAACAACTCTTCCACTAAGATACGTGGAGAAATTGAAGATTTTTTTTTCCTCCTGAAACAGCATCAGAGGAAGTAGTCAAATAATAAAACCTGACCATGCCAGTTAATTTTTATGTGTCATCTTGGCTGGGCGTGGTACACAGGTACTTGGTCAAGCATGATTCTGGACATTTCTGCAAGGATATTTTTGATTGAGACTATCATTTAAGTTGGGCTTCCCAGGTGGCACTAGTGGTAAAGAATCTACTTGCCAACGCAGGAGATGCAAGAGACTTTGGTTCAGTCCCTGGGTCCTAGAAATGGCAACCCACTCCAGTATTCTTGCATGAAGAATTCCATGGGCAGAGCAGTCTGGTGGACTACAGTCTATGGGGTCACAAAAAGTCAGACACAACTGAGCTCAGACACATTTAAATTGGTTGGTTTTGAGTAAAGCACCTAGCTTGCCCTCCATAATGTGGGTAAGCCTTATGCAACCAGCTGAAGGCCTGAACAGAACAAAAGACTGACTTCCCCTAGGCAAAAAGAAATTCGCCAACAGACAGCCTCTGAACTTAAACCCTGAGTATCGAGCTTGGGTACTTCCCTAGGTCTCCAGCTTGTCAGCTTTTAGACTTAAATTCTTAAGAAAATCAGTTCTTCGCCAGGTATCCAGCCCACCCTGTAGATCTTGGACCTGCCTCCATAATCACATAAGCCAAATCCTAATATCTCTATTTCTACCTTTCTCTTTCTTGATATCTATCTACACACGTATACACACTTAAACACACACATACATTATACTGGTTCTGTTTCTCTGGAGAACCCTGACAAATACAAATACATCACCTAAACATTAAACACAGCATATAGAAAAAGCACAACTTTGAAAGTATTTTGTATCAATATTTATAGCTTATTTTCACTGTCCTCCAGTGACAGGGATCAACTCAGTCAATGGTTCATTTCTAGATTAATGGTAAGAATTTCACAAAACAATAAGTGCCAAACCCAAGTAACTTCAAACCAAAACTTCTAATTGCTACCTTTGCAAAGTGGAGCAATCTCTTGAGAGCTCTTAAACATGTTATTCACAGAACTCATTATTCAGAGAAGGAACCAGCAATATAAAAATTCCACAAGCAACACAGTCCCCAATGGAAAAATACAGGTCTCACCTCAAACTTGACTGAATACCTAATAATGCTGCCTTCTTTCCTTTAAATAACACTTATAACCATGTACATAATACATATCTAAGAAGTACTATTATAAACTCATTATTCAATAAAATACAAATAGAATTTATTAGCCATATCACAATATGGTTTAAGTACACCAATAAAAAAAGATAACACAGCATCAGATTACATAGTAAGGCAATTTAAAGGACTTCACCAGAATTTATAAACTGCTGGAATTGCTTAAAACTGTACGATTTATTATTTGAGCTAATTAGGCCAAACGTAACATTTTAACTTCTGATTTCAGAAAACTGTGCCATCTCCCCCAAATATTTTTCTCACCATTTATATACTTCAGCATTGTCTGCCAAAGCTTTTTACAGGTGCGACACTATCTAGGGCTTGAGGGTAACTGATCCTTAGATTCTAACTAAAAATATATACTACCATATACTCTAATCATATATCCAATCAATCTTTTCAGCTAAAATTTTGTCAAGAAAAAGGACTTTCCTTTCAGTGGCTAAGACTCTGCATGCCCAACGCAGGGACCCCAGGTTTGATCCCTGGTCAAGGAAGTATATACCACATGCAGCAACTGAAGATCCTTCATGCTGCAAGGAAGACCCTGCATGCCACAACCACTTTAAGACACAGCACAACCAAATAAAAAATATATATATTTCTTAAAAGAACAATAAGAAGAAACTATATATTGGCTGGTATTTTAGAAAACATATTCACAAGGATATAGAGACCTAGGACACAAAATCCCATTTTTAACTGAGTGCATCCAAGTGTTTTCATAAGATTACATGTAGACAAGATACTAAACTTAACCTCTCTGTTCTCAGCCTCTGAAAGACAAAGCCTGTTAACGTTCAATATTTAACAAATTAAAAGAAATTACATGATCTCATATGGGAGAACTGTTAGGCTTTCTTTAAACAAATACTTATTGTTTTGAGTAAAACTACACATCAAAACAATTTTCACTTCAGATACAGAATATGTGCCCACATTCTAAGTAACACATTGGGATATAACACACACAATAGCAACTGAAAAGAAAACACCTAAAACCCATGTAAGTATTAGGAAGTCCTGCCCCACGTAATGCTTACAAGCTGAGCCACAAATACGGGATCAGTTTTACCAAGGATTAGAAAGCATGTACTTAATGAACTCAGCTGTCAAAAGCTCACCCATTTTCTTAAACCCATTACCTCTCCTCAGTTTTCCATAACTTTACACTCCAAAATTTTGTCCTATGACATATTAACCTCCAAAGAAAATACCATTAAAAACTTAATGATCAGAATCCCTCTGTGACAGTACTTTTTAATGTTTCTGTCAACGTCAGAGTTGTTAGGGACTTCCTTGGAGGTCCAGTGGTTAAGACTCCGCACTCCCCCTGCAGGGGGTGTGGGTCCTGTCCCTGGTCAGGGAACTAAGACCCCACTTGCCATGAAGTGTAGCCCAAAAGAATAGATAATGTAGCCCAAAGAATAAAAGCAGAGTGGCTACTGTTGATCATTCCAAGTGTATCCCCCTTTTTTATATAATTAAAATAATATATGATCATTGTAGAGAATTTAGTAAATCTGGAAAAATTAAAATAGCTTTATAAATATCACCTGTATTTTCTCTATCTGGAAATTACTAGCATTAACATTTTGCTGTATGTATTTTTAGGCTTTCTTCAGTCTTTCAGTTTTAAAATTAAAATTGTAATAAAAATGCATATTAAATATTTAACTAGTCTTTTTTAGCCTACAGGATTGCAAAATATTTCTCACTTTCAAAAATTTTATGGACTTCTCCGGTGGTCCAAAGGTTACAACTGTGAGCTCCCAATGCAGAGGGCTGGTGTTCGATTCCTTGTACAGGAACTAGATTTCACATGCCAAAGTGAGACCAGTTAAATAAGTACATATTTTTTTAAAAATTAGAAAACAAGATTTATAACAGCTTTATCTCATTACACTATAACCATTCCACTATTAACTGAATATCTGAGTTTTTTTAACTTTCTACCACGACAACACTTTGATAAACACTTTGACTAACAATCACTGACAAAAAGGCAATAAATAACACTCAGAACTCATATCCAAAAAATGCCTGTAAACAGATGGAAACATTCAATGTCACCAATAAGTCAATATAATACATAGAAATTATGAGAAACCTAACAAGCTGAAAACTATACAGCATATATATAACACCAGGAATCATGAGAAAAACATTCCAATGCAATGCTAATTATAAACTAACAAAATCCTTCTGAATAATAATTCAGACTGTGTGTATCAATGGCTCTAAAGTATTTTAGGAATCTACCCTAAATGAATAATCATAGATAATTCTTGATGCTGACCAAAAAAATTATATATAGAGTTAATTCCCATTCAATGTTAATTTAAAATTGAAACAAAACATAACATGTATTATGCACATGTATCAAAAGTCAGCGAAGACCTGATCTATGTTACCATCATTCTTACATTTCTCTTCCCCTACTATATCATCAATTTTCATTTCCGGCCCAGCTTTTATTTTTCATGAGATTTGTTTGTGTGTTTGTTTTAATGTTCAGTGCTCAATGTTAAAATTTCTAAGAGGAAACACATGCTCTGGCATTCATATATTACAACTGATGCACAACTACCTAGAATCTTTAGCCTACAGACTTCCCCCTGGCAGTCCAGTGATTCAGACTCTGTGCTTCCACTGAAGGGGCACAGGTTCAATTTCTGATCCAGAAGCTAAGATCCTGCATGCTGTTGTCCATAGAGTGGCCAAAATAAAATCGATGAACAACTTAAATTACTGCATTTTAGTATTCTACCTAAAGAATTTCTTTTAGGAAGAGAAGGGGACGACCGAGGATGAGATGGCTGGATGGCATCAGGGACTCAATGGACGTGAGTCTGAGTGAACTCTGGGAGATGGTGATGGACAGGGAGACCTGGCGTGCTGCGATTCATGGGGTCGCAAAGAGTCGGACAGGACTGAGCGACTGAACTGAACTGAACTAACCTACAGAATAAACTTTTTAAAATGATTATGTTCTGGGAATTTCCTGATGGTCCAGTGGTTAGGACTCTGCGCTTCTACTGCAGGGAATATGGATTCAATCCCTAGTCGGTGAACTAAGTAAGATCCTGCACGCCACGTGGTGTGGCCAAAAAATAATAACTTACATTTTACATACTGGTACACAAGGTGATAGTCAAACACCCTATAGGAAGTTTTGCCTTTCCTGTAAGGATTGGTTTCGTTTAATTTTTTTTTAATTGAAGTGTAGTTCATTTACAATATTACATTAGTTTTACACGTACAACACAGTGATTTAATAACTTTATAGACTGTGCTCCATTTAAAGCTATTACAAAATAATATCTATATTTCTCTGTGCTATACAATATACCCCTGTTCCTTATTTATTGTATACACAGTAGTTGTAGTTCCAGGAAAGGGTTCTTTTTAAGAAATACAATAGCTGATTCATAATGAAAAGTGCGAATTTATGTCTGTTTCTTACAAAACAACTTGGCACATTCGTTCTATCTGAAACAAGTGCTGAGTGAAAAGAATCCATCACTACAGCATTGACTCACAAGTGGGCCTTAAAAACTAACCAATAAACCTGTTCTTCTCCCTCCTCTATTGAGGACCCTGACAGCGAAGCAAAACTTTTAAAAATAGGCACCTTTGACCTTAAGTATTATTAAAATCTTTATATCAAGATTAAACATTTTCCAGTATGAACGTACACTCCACAAAGTTCTATCCCTGACATATTGTTTGAAAGAAGAGAACTAAAAAGCAATATTTGGAGAAGAGATCTGAAGTGGGAGAGACAGAAAGGTGTGCCTCCTTGAACAGTGGCAGACTCAGGGCACACGGACACACAGCTTTGGAGTCATGCCGATCCCAGAGCATCGGGGAGAAACACCAAATCCCCACTCTGCAAGCCCGGCGCCCCCAGGCAGCCACAGGTCACCACTCCATTCACTTTTCTGGCCCTTTGTCAACCACTATGTGCCCCAACCGAGCCCACGGCATTTCCGCTGGTGCAGAAAATAATGTGGAAGGTTAGCTTCCCCCAGAACAAAACTCATTCATTACCTGACTCAAAAAGAGAGAGGAGGAAGCTAACAGGTCTGTGAGCCGGTCCATTTAAAACCACTTTTCTTCACACATAAATATGTGTCAAATAGTTTTAACTCTACAAGTGCTTTTTTTTAATCCTTCTAGAATATATTAAACAAGCAACAAGACTTTGCTCCTCCTAAAATACAAAAGTTCCAGGGATGTCCCTGGTGGTCCAGGGGCTAAGACTCCAAGCTCCCAATACAGGGGGCCCAGATTTGATCCCTGGTCAGGGAACTAGATCCCACATACTGAACTTCAGAGTTCATTAAGATCGGCAGGTCTTAAGGAAGTCTGAATATCCCACAAGCTGCAACTAAGATCCAGCACAGCCAAACAAATTAAATATCTATTTAATATTTATTAAATATTTAAGAATAATTATTTAAATAAATATTTAAGAATATTTATTCTTAAATAAATAAAATATTAAATTTCCAAGTATCTTTACACTCTGCCTTTTCATTGTCCTTTCTGTAAGGATTGGCACATGAGAAAGAGCAAGTTAGGCTAAAAAATTGGGAATCGTGCAAAAGATTATCAATATTTCAATTATGTTGAACTGTGCTGTGAGGCTATTTCCAGAACAAAAGTGAGTAAAGCAATTAATATGTCAGCAACTATATTACAAAACATTTCGTTCTTTATTCTTAGGCTCCTCAGCAAGGTGTTCTAATATATAGTTCAAGCCATACTTTCAAAAGTTGAGTTGTTGTAAAAGTCACTCTATCAAAATGTACTCCCTTGGGTTTAATCTTTTAATCATCTTAAAGTTTTTAACTACAATCTATAGTATAAATAACACTCTCAAGAGTAATTTAACATAACTTCATTTTGACATTTCAACAAAGATGTTCAAATTTTCCCTTTGAAATAATAGCATAAATATTTATGGCAATGATACTGTACAAATATGTTTAAAATACAGTCAAGATAACAAGAGGTTAAAGCTGAGAAGAGATTCTAGTGATAAATTACAAGCAAGACAACCCCACTTACACATAAGAAAACCAAAGCTTCAAGACACAGACTTGTCCAACTTTACAGAATATCAAGAAAGTTTGGGGGGCTTTCCTGGTGGCCTAGTGGTAAAGGATCTGCCTGCCAATGCAGGAGACACATGTTAGACCCCTGGTCCAGGAAGGTCCTACATGACTCAGAGCAACTAAGCCCACGTGCCCCAACTACTGAAGCCCACACATCCTAGTAGCCTGTGTTCTGCAACAAGAGAATCTGAGCAAGAGTAGCCCCTACTTGCTGCATCTAGGGAAAAGCCTGGGCAACAAACACCCAGTGCAGCCGAATAAATCAGTGTTCCAT
>SJYC01067044.1:0-32845 GCA_006408675.1 Madoqua kirkii
TTCTGGCAATCCAGCGATCTCTGAGCATTCCACATCAGGTTGACAGTAATTGCTTTCATCACTGTCTTCCTGCTCCTCCTGCTCAGTACCTGTCTCTCCCCAGTCTGAATTATACCTGGATCTCACCCTATACACATTATAGTCACTGTGCATGTAAACATGGGAGCTCCCAAAATGATGCGGCTCTTCAAATACTTCCTTTTCACAAGCGAACCTAGGTACATCAGCAGAGGTGAAATCACCACCTGCAAGTTCTCTCTTCTGTTGCATTGCTGCCTCACTCCCCACCAAACAAGCTTCTGCGTCTTCTGAAGGTTCGTTCTGTGGTGAAGGGATTTCAGGCTCTGGCACTGCCTCGCTTTCAGACCAGGTTCTTCCGGGGTGTGTCTGTCAGTTCTGTCGGGAGCCTCCTGGTTAGATGCGGGGTCCTCGGCTGCCCTGCTCTGCTGCGCCTCCTTACTGGGCACAGAAGCTAGAGAGGTACTTTTCGAAGCCACCTCTAGTCCCGGGCTTGTGCCACTCTTCTGAGCATCCTCTGCAGCGTCACTGTGCTTGCTTGGAGGAGACCAAGAATTAGAATCCTTCAGGTGTCCAAAGGTGTCAAGATTTGTAACGGTAACAGATGGTAAATTCAGGGGATAATGCCCAGTCACTGAGTATTCGTTGCTCTCAGCCTTCTCGGAAATGATGGCACTGGGGGAATCGGTGTTCTCAAATACTGCACTCAGTTGACTCACAGTTGGGGAGACAGCCTCAGTCCGGGAGCTAAGACTGTCCAAGGAATCAGTACTGCCTCGGTTGGACTTGGAACCACCCCATTCATCCTGAGGTTCACTCCCTCCAGCTTTCTCCTTCTTTGGGGAATAGCGGTTGTTTTGTCCTGACTCATGCACACTTCTCTCAAACATCTTGCGAGTTTCTGTGAACTTAGAATATGAAGGGCCATCGTACATTGTGTCAAATCTACTAATTCGTTCTGAAACAGAGGACTCCAACTTCACGACCGAGCCATCTGTTTTTTCCAGAAACTCTCTGGGCTTCATTCGCCTCTGAGGGGATGAGGGTCCCTTGCCCCTTGTTTTGGCAATGACCGCGGCATTCTCACTGGGTTCCATACCCATCTGCATAAATAAGTTTTTAATTCTGTTGACATTGGAGCCATATTTCCTCCCCCTGCTCTGCTGGGAGCCCTCACCTTCTTTTGTTTTCTGTTCCCCATCTGACTTGGGTTTGTCAAAGGTACTTTTCAATGCCTGGAACTCAGTTCTATATGCATTCCTGTGAGGAGAGGCACTTCTGAGCGTGGTACGTTCACCCGAAGACTCAGTTTTCAACATTTTTACTTCAGGGGTGAAAAGCCAATGTTCATAATGATCAGGAAAAAAAACCAAAAAAACAAAACACCTCTCTTCTCTAATCACCAGTATGTGGTCAAGAAAAAGTACCTCTCAAATGGCATATTGTGTCAGTGATCCTCCCAACAGGTGTATTAGGAAATTATTCAGTCAAGAGTTACACAAAATGGCTTTTTCAAAGCAAGACTACAGGTTCATCTGTAACAGAAAAGAATGAATTTCTGAATTCATTTACTTTGAATTTATGCTTAGTCAACTATTAATACATTTTTCAAAGTGGCTTAGCCACATGTCAACTAAGAAATTACTTTTTGAACTGGAAACTTCAAAGCCAATAATTTAAAAGTAATAACTCTGATCAATCTTGGGTAACAAAACTGTTTCAAACATAACTTGAGGACCCCCACACACACACCAAAATCGCACACACATACAAGTGACACATAAGTACACTTGAAAGCAATACTTTAGCCCCAGTTATGGTTGGTTTTGTGAATGACCTTAAAAGAAACCAGCAGTCCCCAGATCTTTAAGAAATCATCAAACTATCCAGAAAAATGAAATTCACTTGAGATGCCCCACATCGGTAGAACTTATTCTTTTTGTACAAGCATAATTAAAAGTTCAGAATCTATGTTTACAAACTCCAAAACATGCCTACAGCGGCTTAATTCCATTCTTTCTGGTTCAATATTCTCACCTATATCAGCCCCAAAGCAACTCTAGTGCAATTTCAGACCAACACAAGCATAATAACGTTCTTCAGTGGCAGTAAGTTTCACTCCAAGTTCAGAACCATATCAAATATTTGGAAGTTTCCTAAGAGTGAACATTATTAATTATAGAGTGGGATACACAATATCATGGGAATCAATGTATGAGAACGTGACGATCAAAAGGTAAACAGACCATGAAACCTCTTTTCACAGCCCTGATTTATTTATTACACTTGCCTCTAACTTACTACAAGCTCAGAATACAACGCAATGCATGCTGGCCGGTTTCCTCAAGCCCACAGCTGGATTTTACATCAGTATGCCAGCAAATACTTCAAGTCCGCTGTGGAGCAGACGCTGTAGTTCTAAAGGTTTTTCATTTTGTTTTTGTTTTGTTCTGTTTATTTAATATTAGGCCGAGCCCTATCACCCGCACGCTCCATCAGATGAGGAAGCACACACTTTCATTGAAACCGTCTCCAACCAAACTGGGCTCCTGGCCCAGCACGCATGCATGGCCCATGCAGACAAACAAGAAAGGCTTGAGTGTGGTGCCTGTTTTTCTGTCAGGCATCGGCAATCTCCTTCGACCCTGACATTTGTTTCAGCCTTCACACCCTCCCCCGCCAACCCCCACCCTCACACCCCACTCCCGCCCCCGCCAATTCCAAACCCCGAAGAGGCGGGGGCGGGGGCGACGGGGCCGCCGGGGATTCAAAACCTGCCCTCACAAAAGACAAACATAAATAACACCAACTTGAGAGGCAGCCGATTCCCAAGCCTGGTTCGGGACGCAATCCCTCGGCCCCCGGGCAGGGGCAGGGCCGGGAGAGCAGGTGACGCCAAGCGCTATGGTAGGAGGTCGCGGACTAGCTTTGTGCCAAGAAGCACCTGAAGTCCTAACACATTGGCTGCGGCTCCGGGCGGCTGCCAGGCGGATGCCGGCGTGGCTCGGGGAACGCCGAGCTCCCCAGCCCCATTAAAAAAAAAAAAAGGGAAAAAATTCAGGGTAATGCTAATAAATCCCTTTGTTTTTCGTCCCAGAGTGCCAGGAGACAATAGATCCCACTGATAATGCCTCTGATCCTCAACCTATCGCTCCCCAACCGCAACCCACCCCCACCCTCAGCCTGCAACTCAGCCTTTGTACATCCCCGATTTTTTCCTCCTCATCTCCACCCTCCCCAACTCCTCGCCCCGCGCACATCCTCCCCCTTACCCGAGCCGGAGCCGCCGCCGGCGGGGAGGGTCAGGCGGCCGTGGCTCCCACCCCCTCCTCCGAGGCGCCCCCGCCCCGCGCCGGCCCGCTCGCCGCCCCTCCACCCGCTCCTCACGGCGCAGCGCGGAGGGCGGCTGCGGCGGCCGCTTCCACTCGCGCCGCGGCCCCCACGCGCGCCCGGCCCGCGAAGGGCGGCCCGGGGAGGCGCGCGGCTCTGCCCAACGCCATTGCGGGCGGGCGGCGGCCCGGGCCCCGAGGCGCTCGCACCCTCGGGCCGGCCTGGGGCGGGGGTCCCGGCCAGGGCAGGGGCCTCGCCCACGTGCGACCGCCCGCGCCGGGCCGTTTGGCCGGCCGCGGAGCCGAGGTGGAATGGGGGAGAGGCCGCGGAGGTGAGGAAGGCCCGGGGTAACAGGTGCCTCACCTCGGCTGATGGGATTAACTCTAGGGCCGCAGAGAGAGGGAGCCCGGCAGCAAATTCCCAGGAGAGGGAGAGAGGGAGCCTCTGGCGGCCAACGGAGGGCGAAAAGCACCGGCCCGAGGCGAGGCCGCCCCACCCCGCCCCCAGCCCCGCGCCGGGGCGAGGAGCCCCTCGGGCTGGGGGCACGGCCTGCCCTTCGGCTCGGGTCTTGGTGCCGCGAGAACTGGGTCCGTGGGGGCCCATCCCACAGAGTCTGCAGTTAACTGGATGACCCCAGGGCATCTAAAACCCTGGGCCACGCTCTTGGCCTGCAAGGCCAATCCCTAGGCCTAGATCCCCAATGGCCGCCGCTTAGGCCGCTGCGCCTCACCTAACACCCACCTTGACCTTAGGCGCCACTGCTAAAAAGAGAGAGAGGAGGAACTCTTCTGGCTTTCCCGTCGGGAAAGAGTTTTTCAGACTCTCCCGCCCAACCCCCCACCTCTTTTATAAATGCTCAGTACCCCCTCCTTTCCCCATCAAAAATACAGGAAGTGTTACAGCCTTCCTGCAAAATATAAAATCTATCATGACTGTCAATAAAGACCTTTAAACCAATCCTCAAAAAAAAATGGAGTAGGAACTTTTAAGGTTAATTTTTCAAGAAGGTAAAAATATACTCTAATACAAATGTAAAATGAAGATGTGTCAAAAATGTTATTTGACTCATCAATTAGGGAGGGAACACCAAGATATAACCCGTCCAAATGACAATGTGAAGAACCAAACTTTATGGAAAATCAGAAAAGAGGTAAAACTGGTTAATAAGGCGCTATAATGTTTTGAATTATCTCCCATCCAGGGTAGTAATCAACTGTATCTCTTCAGGAACAAAATGATTTTGTATTTCTACAGATAAGAACCATTAACAGTATCCTTAAGTTTCTAGGGCTTATAGAATGGTAAAAAGTCAAAGGCAGGCAAAGGTGCAAAGTACTGTAGAACCATGAGGAATCCCAGGGGTCCCCAGCCTCCCTCTGGGATCTAATTAATGTCTGATGATCTGAGGTGGAGCTGAAGTAATAATAATAGAAATAAACTGCACAATAAACATAATGCATTTAAATTATCCTGAAGCCATCGCCCTCAAGCCAGTCCCTGGACATACTGTCTTCCACTAAACAGGTCCCTGGTTCCAAAAAGATTGGTGACTACTGCCGTTAATAACATCCAGCATTCCACTGCAAAGACAATGATCTTTCTGTCCATTTTAAAGCGTTACATGAGTTTCTCCAAGGGAACCATTATTACCTGCATTTTTACAGATGGGAAAACAGATTTAGGTTTTGTAACTTACCTACGGCTTTCTCACTAGAGCTTCCCAGGTGGCACAGTGGTAAAGAATCTGCCTGCAATGCAGGAGAACAGGGTTCGATCCCTGAGTCGGGAAGATCCCCTGGAGAAGGCAATGGCACCTGGCTCCAGTATTCTTGCCTGGAAAATTCCATGGGCAGAGGAGCCTGATAGGCTACAGTCAGTGGAGCAGCTAAGATTCGGACACAACTGAATGACTGAGCACACAGCTTTATCCCTAGAAAATGACTGTAGCTGTTACGTATGAACTCTGGCCAGTCTGTACACAGAAGCTATATACTCTTGAAGCAAAATCTTTTCTCATTTAATTTCAAAAGAGCTTTGTCGCTACTCGATTCTATGTATCTCTTATTTTGAACAGTGGAGTTTTTTTCTTTTCTTCAGGCCTCACCAAATTCTGGGTGCTTTCCCAAGGAACTGGCGTTCTCTGTCTACGACGTGGATGTCACTTCTGTAAGCATAAACAGATGTAACAGGCAATGTGAGGGGGTTGTGGTTCCAGTCTCCACTTTTGGAAAGAACATTTGTGCTGTCTGGGGTAAATGAGTGGAAAAGTTCCTGTCATTTATTTGCAGTATGGAAACCATGTTTTTTAGGAGAATAACTTAAATAAATGCAGGAACCTAATCACTGAGTTCTATCTGTAGATGAGGGGGCAGAGTTGGCAACAAAACCAGTCTTACACCTCTTTACAAAAAGATGATTCATGCAGAAAAGCAGCCTAAAGAATTCGGTTGGTTCGGGTTTCTTTTTTTCTTTTTTTTTTAATATGAACCTTCTGGAAAAATTCATAGTGAAGGGATAAATGACAGAGTTTTTTAAACAGAATTTTAGATTCCTGGCTTGCCCATTATCCACCTTCCATTTCTAACACTTATCTGAATGTTTGAAAGGATTACTAGATCACTGCTAACTAATCCAATACATGTGGTTATTTAACCTAAATCACATACAAGTTAAAATTAAGTTCTGGGCTTCCTTGGAGGCTCAGTGGTAAAGAATCTGCCTGCTGACACAGGAGACACAGGTTCAGTGCCTGATCTGGGAAGATCCCACGTGCCTGGAGGCAGCTAAAACCACTGTGAGCCTGTGCTCCAAAGCCCAGGGAGCACAACTACTGAAGCCTGCCAGCTGTAAAAAAAAGCCTGTGCTCCACAAGAGAAGTCACTGCAGTGAGAAACTCTTGCTATAGAGAGTAGCCCCCCTCTCCACAGCTAAAGAAAACCCGGGCAGCAACAAAGACCTGGTAAAGCCAAAAATAAACAAAAATTGGTGAAGTCACTCAGTCGTGTCCAACTCTTTAGGATCCCGTGGACTGTAACCTACTAGGCTTCTCCGTCCATGGGATTCTCCAGGCAAGAATACTGGAGCGGATGGCCATTTCCTTCTCCAAAACAAAAATTAACACTTAAAAAGAAATAAGTAATAAAAGTAAGTTCCTTAGTCCCCCTTAGCCACATTTGAAAGACTCAGTAACTGCATGTGGCTGGTGGCTACCCTATTGAACAGTATAAATACAGAACATTTTCATCACAGAAATTTCTATTGAATGGTGCTGTCATAGACAACATTTGCACTTCTGTAAATTAGGGAAAGGTATTTTGACTTTATAAGGATCAAAACTTAGTTTAATAGATCATTAATGTGTAGGGGATAAGAGGTCATAAATTTTGCATTTGCTAGTTGGAAAGGACTGGGGCAGTGCTCTTGTTTAGTAGCTAAGTCCGGTCTGACTTTTTCTCGGACTGTAGTCCACCAGGCTCCTCTCCATGGATTTCCCAAACAAGAATATTGGAGTGGGTTGCCATTTCCTACTCTGGGGGATCTTCCTGACCCAGGGCTCAAACTCGCATCTCCTGTGTCTCCTACACTGTAGGCAGATTGCTTACCACTGAGCCACTAAGGAATTCCTGGTCAGTATTAGGTGAAGTTTAGTACTGACATACAAGACATCCAAAATGCAATATATTTGGGGAAGATGGGAATTTTCATTTTCATATGTGATTTGTTTTACAAATCATGTAGAATATTGTGGGCTGTTATTCTTATTTCCTTTGTAACCAGTAATAATGCGATTAATAAGAAAGGACCATAAGATTAGTACAATAAAAAAATACAAAATGTATTCTACCTTGTTTTAGGGGTTTTATCAATGTAATTTTTTCAGTTTTCATAATGGATATTCTGAGTATTCAAATAATTAAATCATTCATATGTGAAAGTGAAATATTGGGTGTAATTGTGAAATTAAGCCTAAATCAAGTCTGAATCAAATTTTAAAACGAGAGAAAATTGACTAAGCTGAGTCTGAAACATCTCATCACTCCTTGATTTATAGCATGAAAGCACCTGGCTGATGGTGGGTTACCAGAAGTTCATAAAGAGAGAGAAAAGAATAGAACAAGCATGGAGGTCTCTAGAATAATTTTTATTATTTGTGTCTTATTGTTAGCTGTGCTGGGTCTTCGTTGCTGCGTGAGGGCTTTCTCTAGTTGCAGCAAGCGAGGCTACTCTTCGCAGCACCTGGAGTTCTCATTGTAGTGGCTTCATTTATTTCAGAGTTGAGGCTGTAGGCATACAGGCTTCAGTAGCTGCAGCCTGCAGGCGCAACAGTTGTGCCGTGCAGGCTCTAGGGCATGCAGGTTTCGGTAGCTTTATGGCACCCCACTCCAGTCCTCTTGCCTGGAAAATCCCATGGGTAGAGGAGCCTGGTAGGCTGCAGTCCATGGGGTTGCAAATCGGACACGACTGAGCGACTTCACTTTCACTTTTCACTTTCATGCATTGGAGAAGGAACTGGCAACCCACTCCAGTGTTCTTGCCTAGAGAATCCCAGGAACGGGGGAGCCTGGTGGGCTGTCCTCTACGGAGTCACACAGAGTCAGAGATGACTGAAGCGACTTAGCAGTAGCAGCAGTTAGTTGCTTGGAGGCATGTGGAAGCTTCCTGGATCAGGGATCAAACCTGTGCTCCTTGCATTGGCAGGCAGATGCTTATCCACTGTGTCACCAGGGGAGTCCTAGAATAATTTTTTTATGAACTAGGCAAAGTAAGGGAAGAGCAATTCCAATCTTCCTCGGGGTACCTTCCCAACCTAGGGATCAAACCCAAGTCAGGTCTCTTGCATTGGCAGGTGGGTTCTTTACCATTAATGTCCCCTGGGAAGCCCTGGTTTACCCATAACTCTAGCATAAAAGGATATTTTACTCATACTGCTGTTTCTGTACCAGTATTAATAAGAAAAGTATATTGACAGTAAGGAGTCACTTGTTTACAAACAGTTATAACTGCTTATTTTACGTTTGTAAATTTCAGAGTGCGTTGTCATCTTCAGATACAAATGATATCCTTGCATCTTAGAGGTCCATCTTTTAAAATAACCATCCCTGTTTTAGGGTAAAAACTGTTATTTTTTAATCTTACAATATTTCACACATACTTCATTGTAGCAGTAAAATATATTTCTCTAAAATCGTGATAGAGTCCCCAGGCTTACATTCAGAATACATCAGAGATATCTGTAATCTCTGATTTTGTTAAGCTAGTTATAAAATTAAGCTTAAATCCATAAATGGATTTTGTAATCTATAAGGTATCATTGCTGTCTAAATAAATCGCTAATGATTCAGCATGAATTTCTACCTACATTCATGGTTTGGCATGCCATTGAAAATCATACCATCATTTTGGTTAATTTCTCATTCTACAGTACACCCAGTATCTTGGCTGAAAAGCTTAAACTTGGTGCATGATAAGTTTGAGTACTTTTATTTGTTGCAAGTAATAAACTATAGAACTTCTTGGGATTTCTTAAAGTCATTTTTAAGTTATTATTAACATATTAGCTCTACAAATAAACCACAGTAGACTTGCACGATACATTTAGGCTAAAAGTGATACATTTTCTCTTTTTTTCCCTATTTTTACTTTTTTGGTTGCTCACACAAAACACCCCAAACCAAGAGTTTTGTTGGATGAGACATTGGTGTGATGTTTTCATGACCGTCACTGCTTCTCAGGTTGAAACAATAGCTGCTATACCAGTTCTTTCCGGTTTTCAGTTTTATAGTGGTGATAATGGCATGTTTATAAACAAGTCTTAGGTATTTTATCTGTCTCTTCAGAAATGCATTTTACTTTCAGCAGATTAGCCTCTCTGGTAGAAGGATTCTAGGAGTGGTCTTCAACCTGCTCATCCTCCGCCTACAGGGCACACCTGAACTCTGGCATCCTTGCGATCGGCATGGATGAAGACGTTCTCTGCTTCAGAATAATTCATTATTCTAAGACTGCAACAAATGAGAGAGACACACTGATCCTTCGATGAGAGAACGGGTAGCAGAGTATCAAACAGTTCAAATTGAAAACCTTTTCCTGAAGTTCATATTCAGTACTTTTATTCCCCTAAGCCTAGTTCTTGAGCTATAAAATAGCATAGTTTTTTTGCACACAATTGTTGGGGGGAATAGTTGTCCAAAACAGTCTTAACTGTGAAAATATGGGAGGGAGGAATATCAAAGAAAAACAAAAGTATCTCAGTAGCTTCTTCATTCCTTGGCGTTAGCCTTGATGAATTAATTATTAAAGTAGGTAGGTAAACACCTCTATTTGTCTCCAATTAAACAGGAGAGTTCTGTGATTTCGATTTCCAGTCTAGTTCTAGTGATAAAACCATCTTGAGAAGGTCCATTATAGTCCCACTTCACACAAAATTCAAATTGTAGCAAGCTGCATTTTAAGAAAACGCTAGTATATTTCATTTGTAGATGTGGGCATATATACTTTTAGAAATAAAAAATTTGCTCTGAAGTTGTTAGTACATTTTCTGTAGGGTCTTAGCCATGATTCTGATGTCCACTTTAGACTCTTGTCAGTTACCATTAACACAATAGTTTCAAGTGAAGTTTGAATTGCAGATGAATGATTTACATGTTTATACACTATTCAGCTTTTGACTGGATGAATTATGAACAAGAACTTATCCTAATTAGTGGGCAGATATTAAACACCCAATCCTCTTGTTCTCGCCTTACCACAGTTCCCAACACTCGTGATTGTATTCAGAGATGTTGCTGGATTTAAAGTTCTCGATTGGTCTTCCATGGTAGCTCAGTTAGTGAAGAATCTGCCTGCAATGCAGGAGATCCCAGTTCGATTCCTGGATCAGGAGGATCTGCTGGAGAAGGGATAGGCTACCCACTCGAGTATTATTGGGCTTCCCTTGTTGTTCAGCTGGTAAAGAATCTGCCTGCAATGTGAGACATCTTGGTTCAATCCCTGGGTTGGGAAGATACCCTAGAGAAGGGAAAGGCTACCCACTCCAGTATTCTGGCCTGGAGAATTCCATGGACTGTATAGTTCACAGACTCGCAAAGAGTTGGACACCACTCTTCTTGATTGATCATGGTGGTTTTAGTCACTAAGTCATGTCCACCTCTTGCCACCACGTGGACTGTGATCCACCAGGCTCCTCTGTCCATGGGATTTCCAGGCAAGAATACTGGAGTAGGTTGCCACTTGCTTCCTTCTCTCTTGATTAAGGAACTACAAACTGTGTGATATGGATCACATACTTTCCCAGCTTTTTGTTGTTCTTCTTCTTCTTCAGTTCAGTTCAGTCATTCAGTCGTGTCCAGCTCTTTGCAACCCCATGAATCACAGCACGCCAGGCCTCCCTGTTCATCACCAACTCCGGAGTTCACTCAAACTCATGTCCATCAAGTCGGTGATGCCATCCAGCCATCTCATCCTCTGTTCTTCTACTCCTTCTCCTCCTGCCCCCAATCCCTCCCAGCATCAGGGTCTTTTCAGATGAGTCAGCTCTTCACATGAGATGACCAAAGTACTGGAGTTTCAGCTTCAGCATCAGTCCTTCCAATGAACACCCAGGGCTGATCTCCTTTAGGATGGACTGGTTGGATCTCCTTGCAGTCCAAGGGACTCTCAGGAGTCTTCTCCAACACCACAATTCAAAAGCATCAATTCTTTGGTGCTCAGCTTTCTTCACAGTCCAATTCACATCCATACATGAGCACAGGAAAAACCATAGCCTTGACTAGACGGACCTTAGTTGGCAAAGTAATGTTTCTGCCTTTGAATATGTTATCTAAGTTGGTCATAACTTTCCTTCCAAGAAGTAAGCTGTTGTTCTTAGAAGAAAACAATTTCAAACTGAAAGTATAACATGTTGGGTTTTTTTAAAGTTATTGATATAGGTAAAATAAAGAGACCAGTTTGTCTGCAAAATCTTGTGTCTGAATCCTGCTCTTGATTTTTGTACAGTTGAGCAAAGTACTGTTAAATTCTACTTTAATAATTATCTGGTGTTGGTATCAGGGTGCTGGTGGCCTTGTAGAATGAGTTTGAGAGTTTTCCTTTCTCTGCAATTTTCTGTAAGACTTTGAGCCCAGCAATCCCAAAACTGGCCATGTATCCTGCTGCTGCTGCTGCTGCTGCTGCTGCTGCTGCTGCGTCGCTTCAGTCGTGTCCGACTCTGTGCAACCCCATAGACGGCAGCCCACCAGGCTCCCCCGTCCCTGGGATTCTCCAGGCAAGAACACTGGAGTGGATTGCCATTTCCTTCTCCAGTGCATGAAAGTGAAAAGTGAAAGTGATGTCACTCAGTTGTGTCCGACTCTTCACGACCCCATGGACTGCAGCCTACCAGGCTCCTCCGTCCATGGGATTTTCCAGGCAAGAGTACTGGAGTAGGGTGCCATTGCCTTCTCCACATGTATCCTGAGAAAACCATAATTGAAAAAGACACATGTACCCCAGTGTTCATTGCAGTACTATTTACAGTAGCTAGGACATGGAAAAGCAAACTAGACATCCATCGACAGATAAATGCATAAAGAAGTTGTGGTACGGATATACAATGGAATATTACTCAACCATAAGAAGGGATGCATTTGAGTCAGCTCTAATGAGGTGGATGAACCTGCCTATTATATAAAAGTAAGTCAGAAAGACAAAAGCCAGTATCGTGTATGAATGCATATGTGCGGAATCTAGAGGGAGGGTACTAATAAGACTATTTGTAGAGTAGTGATGGAGATGCAGATACAGAGAACAGACTTGTGAACACAATTGGGGAAGGAGAGGGTATTGAAATTGGAGAGGGTATTGAATTGGAGAGGAGCACTGAGATGTACACTTAACCGTATGTAAAATGGATAGCCTGTGGGAGTTTTCTGCATGACGCACTGAGCTCAAACCCGGTGCTCTGTGACAACGGAGAGGGGTGGGTGCAGTGAGACGTGAGGGGTGCGCTTTAAGAGGGAGGGGATGTGTGTGTGCCTATGGCTGCATCATGTTGATGTATCAAAGGCAGCAGAAATATTGTGAAGCAACTATCCTCCAATTTGAAAAAAAAAAAAAAGAAATGCTCTTATACATTTATGGTCTAATAAAATCTTCTAAGGAAAAGAAAGTAATTACCTGGCCTACAACCTAAGTTTTGTTCCATTATAGTACATTATTTTTAAAAGAAAGCCATGGGCACCAAAATGGTATATGTCTATGAAGAAAAGTCAGAATACGGTTTATTTCCTTATAGGAGTGTGACAAAACTTGAACAATAATCTAAACCTCAGATTTATTTTGTGAACACCATAAAAGCAGAGTGAACTGTTGAAAGTAGTTTAATGCCTAGCTGGATTCTCAATGGAAATGAAATTCATATTTTATGATACTGAGAATAGAAACAAACACATATTTGAGAGGTGAAATTGAGTTTATATTAAAATTTTAGAAGGCAGTTATAGTTTCAAAAACAAAACCAAAATATAATCTTAGCCAAAAATGTAAATTTGACCTGATATAGCTTTAACTCAGTTGAACTTTGTGGATTTAGGGGGGTTTTTTTTGCTTTGTTCTAGAAGCTAACAATGTATTCTGATGTTAGTCTGTGAAGCCTGAAAATTTTCTTATGATAAATTACTTATATTTGAGTACAGTGTGCTATAATATGATTTATGCAAAGTGTACATATTTTGCAAATTCATAAACTGAGCTCATCTCAAGAGCCTCAGAAAGTAAGCAAGACCAGCAACATAGAAGCAAATGATAGACCACCACACGCTCACCCAAAGGAAAGTTGGACCAAGACCAAATGAGCCATTTAGATGCATAAATGAAAGTCGTTTATTATGTGATCATTTTCCAAAAAGCAAACACATTTTTAAAAACCTAACAGCTTAAAACTGACACTGAGATACTCTCAAGTAAGTGACGACCCAGAAACTTACATATTTATATATAGGCACATTTTCCAAAGCATTTGTACATTGTCATCACATTATTGAAACTGTTTTGATCACTTCTGTGGGATTTTCAAATCACAAGATCAATGCATACTATGATTTTAATTTTGCTTTAAATGAAATTTCTCCAACTATGGAAAATATGACTTCTCTGCAAGATCCTAGCCATATGGTCAAGTGTATAAAACCTAAGAAATATAAGGAACAAACAATTCATAACAGAGAGATCAATAAAAATATAAAATGTTTTCAATAAATTACCCTCTTGTTCACCATGTAGGTTCACCATGTAGAAATCAAATACATAATTAACTTTGATAGAAGTGTCAGTTGCTCAGTAATGTCCAACTCTTTGTGACTATAGGGTGCCAGGCTCCTCTGTCCTTGGGATTCTCCAAGCGAGAATAGTGAAGCCATTCCTTTCTCCAGAGGATCTTCCCAACCAAGGGTGGAACCCACGTCTCCTACATTGGCAGGCAGATTCTTTATCACTGAGCCACCTGGGAAGCACAGTCTTCCTAGCCAACCATATATCTTAAAAAGCAATAAAATTTTTCAAACATTTCTTATGCTGTTTAAAAAGACACCTGGTGTTGATAAAAAAAAAAAAAGTAAGAATAGATGCCTCTCTAAAGCCTGGAGTATAGAATTGCTCAGTCTTTCGAGTAGAAGGACTGTGCATTCAGAACTAGGATATTTGAACTGTTTACTCACTTCTATATTACATTGCCTATGCTGGATCATTTGGAGAAGGAAATTGCAACCCACTCCAGTGTTCTTGCCTGGAGAATCCCAGGGACGGCAGAGCCTGGTGGATTGCTGTCAATGGGGTCGCACAGAATCGGACACGACTGAAGCGACTTAACAGCAGCAGCAGCAGCCAAATCATTTGGTATAAACTAGCTCTTTCTCCGGAGAAGGCAATGGCACCCCACTCCAGTACTCTTGCCTGGAAAATCCCATGGGCAGAGAAGCCTGGTAGGCTGCAGTCCATGAGGTCACGAAGAGTCGGACACGACTGAGCGACTTCACTTTCACTTTTCACTTTCATGCACTGGAGAAGGAAATGGCAACCCACTCCAGTGTTCTTGCCTGGAGAATCCCAGGGACGGGGGAGCCTGGTGGACTGCCATCTATGGGGTCACACAGAGTTGGACACGACTGAAGTGACTTAGCAGCAGCAGCAGCAGCCTCTTTCTCAATCTGAAACTCTAAACCCTATCCTCCACTTTCCCATTGTCCCTTCTCTGTTTCAAATCTGAAAGTAAATTTCCCTCCTTACCACCCTTCTTCCTTCCCACTTTGTATTGTGGCTCTGTGGTCTTTGTTCTCAACATGGGCCGTTTCATTGTACAACTAGGGTAACTCCAAGGATAATTAAATGGAAACCTCTGGAAATGGATCGCCAGTAAACCCTCCCTGGGTCAGTCTAATAATGAGGGGTGAGTACTATGACTCTAGTCCACTGATTCTTAAATGCATCTACAGTACTCATCTGCATACTGTAATCCCGTGGCAAGCTTTTGAAAAATGCTGGGTCCACTTCAAAAGGTCCTGACTTCATTGTTCTGGGGTATGACCTGAGAATCAGGATTTTTAACAGCTCTCTGGGGGCTGCTGATATGTCTTAAAATAGAATCCAGCTTGGTTCTGTTTATAATGCCAGCTTCCAGGATGGTAAAAGTAAAATAGCAGGATGCCTAGCAATCTCTTTTACTCTAGGGAAAAGAATTCCAGTTACTTTCAGGATGTTGACTTTTGGCTCGTTATTCAGGACGGACTGAAAATCTGGTAAAAGTTCTTTGTAAGAAAACTGTGGCTTGTCTCATATTTGTACTTGCCAAAGGTACACTAGTGGAGTTCTCCATTTTTAAAATGCATAATAATCACCTGGAATGCTTGTCGGCAATGCAGATCCAGATCTCCAGAGATAGACTGGAAAGAGGACTTACTCGTCTGCATTTTAAAGAAGATCTATAGTTTATATGAATAACATTCATGAGGTTATGGTGAGCAGACCATGAAAGTAGTTCTGGCTGAGTAAGTTTCTGCTTGGGTAGACATCTGTCTACATGGTGGTTGGCTCAGGCTGAAGAAGATCAGGATTGGCCACCCTAAAATATACTTCTTT
This sequence comes from Madoqua kirkii, assembly GCA_006408675.1. Taxonomy (NCBI): domain Eukaryota; kingdom Metazoa; phylum Chordata; class Mammalia; order Artiodactyla; family Bovidae; genus Madoqua; species Madoqua kirkii. Next base: position 15,457 of record SJYC01067044.1, read on the forward strand.
GACATAGGATTCTTTTGAGCAGAAGTGTTAGTCATTCAGTCGTGTCCAACTCTTTATGACCCCATGGACTGCAGCTCACCAGGCTCCTCTGTCCATGGGATTCTCCAGGCGAGAATACTGGAGTGAGTTGCCATGCTCTTCTCCAGAGGATCTTCTGTGCCCAGGGACTGAACCTGGGTCTCCTGCACTGCAGGCAGATTCTTTGCATCTGAACCACCAGGGAAGTCCCTTTTGAACTAAAGGCAACCGATAATCAACAGATGCAGAAAGAGCTCTTTAGCCTCCCCTGCTCCCTGCGTAAAAGCAGGCATAAAATTCCCTCTATGAAGGCATTTCTTCCCCTCCCTGTGACCCCCTCTCCTACTCCATACCAGGAAGTGAGTGACTCATCACCACAGATGGATAAGTTTAGATAAGTTTTCATAACAAACCTTACTAAAATACCCCCTATCTCCCATTATTTACCTAACTCGTTTCCTAATCACTCTCCTAGGATTTATCATCAGTGGAAGCCCCAGTCTCCTATTCTTTTGTTTGAATGGTCTATAAGCCCCCGGGTGTAACCGTTTCTAGGAGTTTCGCTTCTTTTCTGTGAACTCCCATGCATGTAACTATTAATAAAAAGTGTGTGCCTTTTCTCCTGTTAGCCTATCTTTTATTTGTTTAATTTGCAGGACCCTAGTACCGAACATAAGGGAATAGAGGGAAAGTTTTTCCTCCCTGATGAGGTTCACACGAGAGGCTTGCCTATCCATCAGTACCTCAGTGACTGGACGGGCTATGGTGATTGTAACTTCTAGTCTGGACTTGTATTGTCAGGGCCCTCAAGGTGACTATTCTCTTGCTCTCAGTACAGCCTTTGCTTCATCTACACCCTACTCAAATGCTGACCTTCCTACATGCTTGCCCCAGGTCCCAGTTAATGATCCTTCTAATTTTAAATCAGAACACCGCCTCCTGATTAGCATCAAAGAGGAAGTGAGGGGCAGGTCTTCTGCTGGTTTCCCTGGTAACCAATGATCCCACCTGACCTCACTTCCTCCTATAACTACAAACCTGCCCCTCTGCCCAGATGCCCCCTGCAATCTGCCTGCACACAGCTAGGTGTCCCTCCAGGGCTTTTTCAGACGTGTAAGCTTCCCCGTTCACGAAACCATTGATGTCTGTGTTGCTGATTCCAGGCTCTTTCTTCGGTCTTGAAGCTGCATGGATTCATAGATACAGGGCTTGTAGGCCTGCGGCAACAATTAGTAGAACATCCAGAAGACCCAGGAAGTTCTCATAAGCCCAGGATGTCAGGAAATAAGGTGGGGAGTAGAAAGTTGCAGGCACGGCTCCCTAGCATGTGGAGCCTACAAGTCGCAGGGGCAATCCCAGGGTGGCTGCGCACAATAAGTAGGGCCCTCTGGTGATTGTCCATGATGAGTGGGGCCTCCAGGAGAGTACTGGAACTCAGAGACACCCCTAAGGCTATTGCGAGGATGTTGGCCGCCATCCCGGAGAGAAAAGAGATGTTGAAGACCAAAGGTGGTGGCCACAGCTGTGGGCTGGTGGTTTTTTTTTATTCTGAGAAAGTCCCCAGAAACTGAGCTAATAACAGTGCAGGTGAAGGTGAACCTGAATGCTGATTCCTGTTCCTCTGAAAGTGAGGCATGTGAATATGAATGAGTGATAAGTAATGTTGTTTATTACTGTTATTTCTTTAAACCGAATGGGCTATCTAGAGGCAGGAAGGTGGTGGGGAGGAATCCCTGAAAATGGCCAAGATGGGAACCTTTCACCATTCTAAAACTGGCTCCTGCAAATGCCCATAGAGGAAGTTAGCTTTTAGAAGCAATTGGTATTTTTGTTCTTGTGCTTTTGAGATGTAAATGATCTGCTTGGGCCCTCAGGAACTTTAATCCTATGCAATCTCTAAGAGTAAAGGGAGGGGGGAGAAACGGCCTTTTAAAACTGTATAGGGATCTTAATTATGTTTTGGGAATGTCTCTCTAGCTTTTGCTAACTTGCAACTAAACTAAGTTAAATGAAGAGAATTCATTTACCATCTGGGTCGTTTCAAATAGGATAAAATGCATGTGTGCATGCTCAGCCGCTCAGTAGTATCCTACACCTTGCGACGCCATGGACTGTAGCCCACCAGGGTCCTCTGTCCATGGAATTCTCCTGCCAAGAACACTGGAGTGGGTTGTCATTTCCTATTCCATGGGATCTTCCCAATCCCAGGATTGAACCCGTGTCTCTTGTGTCTCCTGCATTTGGCAAGAGGATAAAATACTGGAACATTAATTGCTGAGTGGGTCTAAGTTTGCCTACCTTTACCTTCTTAAGAGAGGAAGACTAAAGCCACATTTTCCGACCAGTATAACAAACGGTTCGCAAATACTTGCTTGTTTTTGCCAGAGTTTAAAGCAGAGTCGGACACAACTGAGGGACTGAACTGAAAGTTCTTAAGAGTTAAGATGATAACAGTAATGATTCTAGTTATTGTAACCAAGTTTCTTTATGGATTACATGGGAATCAGGTGTTTGTCCCTTTTAAAGTCTTTTATCATTTGTAGACAGATATTGTACTCTGCTTTTACAAAAGTGCTTCCTCTTCAAGAAAATTCACAGGAAGGACTTTTTTTAAAAAATTGAAGTATAGTTGATTTACAATGTGTTAATTTCTTCTGTGCAGCACATGTATTCCTTTTTTATTTTTTCCGTTATGGTTTATCACAGGATATTGAATACAGTTCCCTGTGTTACACAGTAGGCTCTTGTTTATCCAGTGCCTTACACCTTCTAATCCCCAACGCCTACTCCCTCTCCTTTCTCTCGCCCTTGGCAACAACAAAGCCTGTTCTCTCTCTGTGAGTTTGTTTTCGTTTTGTAGATGAGTTCATTTGTATAATATTTAAGATTCCACATGTAAGTGATATTGTGTGGTATTTGTCTTTCTTACTTCACTTAGTATAATAATCTCTGAGTCCATTCCTGTTGCTGCAAATGGCATTATTTCATTCTTTTTATTCCACTGTGTATTGGGTTCATTTCATTGTGTTTATGTACCATATGTTCTTTATTCATTTATCTGCTGATGAACAGTTAGTCTGTTTCCAGGTCTTAGCTGTTGTCAATAGCGTATCTTTTTAAATTCAAGTTTTGTCTGCATGTATGCCCAGAAGTGGGACTGCTGGATCATGTGGCGACACTTTACTTTTTTGAGGAATCTTCTTACTGTTCTTGCTAGTGGCTGCACCAGTTTATATTCCCAACCAAATATAGGAGGGCTCCCTTTTCTCCACACCCTCTCCAACATTTGTTATTTGTGGACTTTTTCATGACGGACATCCTGACCGGTTGTGAGGTGGTATCTCACTGTGGTCCACAAAAACAAGTCCAAAATGGTCCACATCAAAACAAGATCTTCAAAAAAACAGCAACAACATTGTTTCTATTTTATGTTTTGCGTTTTTGGCTGCGAGACAAGTGGAATCTTAACTCTCAACCAGGGATGTAACTACCCTGCATTGGAAGCTGAAGTCTCAACGGCTGGAATACCAGGGATGTTCCTCTCATTGTAATTTTGACTTGCATTTCTATAGTAATAATGATGTTGAGCATTTTTCATATGCCTTTGTCTATCTGCATGTCTCCTTTGAAGAAATATCTGTTTAGGTCTTCTGCCCATTTTTCAATTGTTTTGTTTGTTTTTTGTTACTGTTGAGTTGTGTGAGTTGTTTGTCTATTTTGGAAATTAAGCCCTTGTTGGTCACGTTATTTGCAAATATTTTCTCCCAGTCCATAGGTTATCTTTTCGTTTTTATTTATGGTTTCCTTTGCTGTACAAAAGCTTATACATTTGATTAGGTCCTGTTAATTTATTTTTACTTTTGCTTCTCTTGCTTTGGGAGACTGAACAAAGAAAACATCAGTATGACTTATGTCAGATTGTTTTGCCTACGTGCTCTCCTGCAAGTTTTAAGGGCGTCCTGTCTTATATTGAAGTCTTCAAACCATTTTGGTTCATGTATGTGTAAGGGTGTTAGGGTACGTTCTAACGAACACACCCTAAGCTAATGTGACCACTGGGGGATGACTGACAATGAGGGGGAAGGACTGTTCCCATCTTCTGGTTAATACGTGTGAAGGGGCCGTTACTGTAAAACACTTCATAGACATTGACACGCCATGAGCCCCTCTGCACTCCATGCTGTGGAGTGGAACAGGCCGCCCTCTGAACGCACAGGTCCGACTAGTGGATTAACTGTCCTTGTTTGGAAAAATCTAACGGGTCTAGCCCTATTCGCACTCAACAAAACAATGCAGTCAGAAGGATACTGTGACTGCTAGTTCCTGGCGAGGCCAATGGAAAAGTTCCTTCAAAGCAAGGCCTTCCTCTTCCCATGGAGGTCTCTGCGTTGGCAAAAACCAGGGGCGGCCTTATTTTCCTTGTAACTGGACAGGGCACTGCCACCACTGACTCCCTCTCCATTGACTTGGCTCCAGAATTTGCCCGTATCCTGAGGATGACTGGATTTGGCACACTAGGCATCTGACTCTTGATACTCAGTGGCTGCTGCTGTCTGTAATGTATGCATGGCGTCTGGTTACAGTGGGCCTCTACCTACGTGACCTCTGGGACATGGTGAAAGAGCAGGGGACCAGGATTGTAAGAGGTGAATAGGATCAGGCCATTCAAGGTGGTTGTTCTCTTGCTCTCTGCACAACTCCTTGGACCAGTGCCCGATTCACCTATACCCTACCCACATGACTGACCCTTCTACATACTTGCCTCAGGCCGTAGCCAATAATCATTCTAGCTTTAGATCAGAACTTTCCTCTATGCTTATTAAAGAAGCAATGAAGGGCATGACCCTCTGCTGGTCTGATTGCTAACCAATGAGCCAATTAATTAGTCTTAGTCACTCATTTGTGTCCAATTCTTTGTGACCCCATGGACTGTAGCCTGCCAGGCTCCTCTGTCTGTGGAAGTCTCCAGGAAAGAATACTGGCGTGGGTAGCCATTTCCTTTTCCAGGGTATTTTCCCTTCCCAGGGATCAAATCTAGGTCAAATCTGCATTGCAGGCAGATTCTTTCCCATCTGAGCCCTCAGGGAAGCCCATAAAACACAGAGGATACGGAAATGAACGGAATACAAAGAAAAGATATATTTTGATAACAATAGAGTCAGGATGTTCTAAAAAATAGCACGCAAACAGGAAGAGCAAAGCTAAGGTAGCAAATACTGGACTCCATCAGATAGCTGGAGGAAGGGTTGGGTATGGAGATCACGGAGATAGGAGAAGGGGCAGAGAGGGAAGCACCTGTTCTAGTTTGGAGGAAAAAATAACAAGGATTAAGAGGGAGTGAGGGAAGAAAGACATGAACATTCACCTATGTCAATATTTGCTCTCTTGCTAAAAAGTAACTACTTTTATTTACCAAGAGCAATGTGCATGCTAGGTATAAGCCTGTTACATTGGCTCATATCAGTTACTGCAATATGTCTATACGGTATGCATGTAGAGGGGAAAAAACCCTCTAAAATCAGAACATTGCATAATCTCCCTAAAGCCATTAATAAAGACAGGGTGGGAATAGGAACCAGCTTAATACAATTCAAAGCCTTCTCCTCTCTAGTATCTTCCATTAAAAAGAAAACGGCAAATTAAATTTGGTGGGTGAAGAAGAAAAACGAGCAGCATCTAAGCTCCATTTGTTTTAACCATGGTGATTAGATGAGTTCATCCACCTTGGCTGAGAATTCATGAATTGTTAAAAGAATTGTAGAAGTAATATCACCTGTACTGTCGTTTACTTGAAGAGAGCTACTTAATTCAACTGCGGGGTATTTAAACTGTTTGGCTCCTCAGAAGCTTTTAGCAGGCCTTGACCTGGAAATTGGCCAAGAAAGAGCTCCTGATAAGAGTGGCTGCTACACCAAGAGAGCTTGTTTCTTGTGGTAAGAGGCAGAGCAAAAGGCCAAACTATCATTGAGTTCATATTGCTTCATTGGTCCAGATTATCTATCTTTTATATTTTAATAGTAAGTGTGTGTTACCATGAAAGTAGAAGACGACACACAAAAAATGTCCTTATTTGAGAAGTCAAGTAGCTTTGCAGACTGTGCAAGACTATGGAAATCAGATGCTCTGATTTTTTTCCTCCGGATTAGCCCTTTTTTAAGAACACTAATGGAACTGAACAGCTCCAGGGCATTATAAAAAAGCTAATGAGGCTAATACTCTAATTAGAAACAATTTAAACTTAGGAATGTGCACAATGGCCAAGAGTGCTTCACACAACTGAATTTTTAAAAGGGAAAATAATAACCTATACATATAGGGACACATGAATATTTACCAATGATACTGGTAATATCGGAAATATGCAAAGTTGCATTTTTAGTGTCCCAGAGAAAATATGAATAAATAAGAAAAAGAAGAGGAGAAAGTATGAAAAGGAAATTATATTAACAATGATTAGCTATTATTCCCATGGCGAAATAAGTTCATTGTGCCAAGCAAAGTTCAGGAAGAGATCTTAATTATTTCCTTTTAGTTTAGTTTAAAAAATAATCTCCAAGATGACGTATTAATCTTCCTTGGCTAATTATCTTGGTAACCCATATGTTGTTGTTCAGTTGTTGTGTCTGACTTTGCAACTCCATGGACTGTAGCACACTAGGCTTCCCTGTCCATTGTCTCCCAGAGTTTGCTCAAACTCATGTTCATTGAGTTGGTAATACCATCTAACTGTCTCACTCTCTGTCGCCCCTTCTCCTTCTGCCCTCAATCTTTCCCAGCATCATGGTCTTTTCCATGAGTAGGCTCTTCTCATCCAGTGGCCAAAGTATTGGAACTTCAGCTTGAACATCGGTCCTTCCAATGAATATTCAGGGTTGATTTCCCTTAGGATTAACTTATTTGATTTCCTTGCTGGCCAAAGGAGTCTCAAGAGTCTTCTCCAGTACCACAGTTCAAAAGCATCAATTCTTCAGTGTTCAGCCTTCCTTATGGTCCAAATCTCATATCTGTACATGACTACTGGAAAAACCATAGCCTTGACTATACGGGCTTTTGTTGGCAAAGTGATGTCTCTGTTTTTAATACTCTGTCTAGGTTTGTCATAGCTTTTCTTCCAAAGAGAAAACATCTTTGAATTTCAATTTCATGGCTGCAGTTACTGTCTGCAGTGATTTTTGGAGCCCAAGAAAATAAAGTCTGTCACTGTTTCCACTTTTCTCCCTTCTATTTGCCATGAAGTGATTGGACTAGATACCATGATCTTAGTTTTTTCAATGCTGAATTTTAAGTCAGCTTTTTTACTCTTCCTCTTTCAAACTCATCAAGAGGCTCTTTAGTTCTTCTTCGCTTTCTGCCATTAGCTGTATCCACTGCTTATCTGAGGTTGTTACTATTTCTTCCAGCAATCTTGATTTCAGCTTGGGATTCATCTGGTCTGGCATTTCACAGAATGTACACTGCATAGAAGTTAAATAAACAGAGTGGCAATATACAGCCTTGACATATTCCTTTCCCAAATTGGAACCAGTCCATTGTTCCATGTCCAGTTCTAACTGTTGCTTCTTGACCTGCATGCAGGTTTCTCAGGAGGCAGGTAACGTGGTCTGATATGCCCATCTCTTGAAGAATTTACCACAGTTTGTTGTGATCCACAGAGTCCAAGGCTTTACCGTAGTCAATGAAGCAGAAGTAGATGTTTTTCTGGAATTCTCTTGCTTTCTCTATGATCCAGTGGATGTTGGCAATTTGATCTCTGGTTCCTCTGCCCTTTCTCAACCCAGCTTGTACAGATGAAAGTTCTCAGTTCACATACTGCCAAATGCTATCTTAAAGAATTTTGAGCATTACCTTGCTAGCATGTGAAATGAGCACAATTGCGCAGTAGTGTGAAAATTCTTTGGCATTTCCTATCTTTGGGGTTGGAGTGAAAACTGACCGTTTCCAGTCCTGTGGCCACTGCTGAGTTTTCCAAATTTGCTGGCATATTGAGTGCAGCACTTTAACAGTGTCACATTTTAGGATTTGAAATAGCTCAGCCGTAATTCCATCACCTCCACTAACTTTGTTTGTATTAATAGTACGGCTTCCTATGGCCCACTTGACTTCACCCTCCTGGATGTCTGGCTCTAGGTGAGTGACCACACCATAGTGATTACCAAGGTCATTAAGACCTTTTTTTAAAAATATAGTTTACATATAGTATTTTTCTTTTGACTATTTATACTACCACACAGAGAAGTCAGCTTGGATTCTAATGAATTCCTGAGCTTTTGTAAACAGCATTTTATTTATTTATTTGACCTCACGTGTGGTCTTAGTTGATCAACCAGTGTTCACACCCACGTACACTCATTGGAACCATGGAGTCTTAACTACTGGGCCATCAGGTAAGCCCCTGTAATCAGCATTTTAGATACTTAAATGACCTCACAATCATCTAATCCAGTGTTTAGTAGTAGAGTAGTTCAGAGATTGCCTGAGTCAGAATTGGTCAGGACACTTAATAAAAATGCATATTCCCAGAAATTGCACCAAACATACTAAATCAAAATCTCTTACAGAGAAGAGTCACAGCAGCTTAACAAGTGTATAGAATGTTTTGTTTATTTATAGACATCATGGGAGACTTACAGAGTCATACCCATTCCCACCTTCTTCCATTCTTCCCCCAGGTTCAGAGGACTTGGTTTAAATACCTACTTCCCTGGTGGCTCAGATGGTAAAGAATCTACCTGTAATGCGGGAGCCCTGGGTTTGATCCCTGGGTTGGGAAGATCCCCTGGAGAAGGCCATGGCAACCCACTGTAGTATTCTTTCCTGGAGAATCCCCATGGACAGAGGAGCCTGGGAGGCTAGGGTCCATGGGGTCACACAGAGTCAGACATGACTAAGGGACTACGCACACATCATAGGGACTGAATACTTGGGTGTGCTCAGTCATGCAGTCATGTCTGACTCTTCACAACTTACCAGGCTCTTTTGTCCTTGGGGTTTCCCAGACAAGAATACTGGGGTGGATTGCCGTTTCCTTCTCCAGGAGACTTCCTGACCCAGGGGCTGAACCTGAGTCTTCTGTGTCTCCTGCACTGGCAGGCAGATTCTCTACCACCTGGGAAGCCCACCTGAATGCTTGTGTACCCCTCAAATTCTATGTTGAAGCCCTAAGGAAATGTGATTGTGCTAGAAAGTGAAGTATTTGGGAGGTAAATGGATTCAGGTGAGGCCATGAAGGTGGAGTCACCATGATGGGATTTGTGTCATAAGAAAAGGAAGGTAGACCAAATCTGCTGGCACCTTGATCTCAGACTACCCAGATTCCAGAACTGTAAGTAGTATATGTCCATTGTCTATTTAAGCCCCCCAGCCTATGTTACTTTGTTAGGCCATCTCAAGCTAATATCCTCAACCTGAGCTTGCCTTCTGTATGACTTTCTGTAACTAGGAGATAGTTTTGTCATTCTATATATCTGGCATCCCTAAAATGATTATCATAAAAGGATTTTTTGTTGCATCTATTCAGTAGGAGAATGTTAAAATTATGTTGGAATAAACCAGATAGGTATTTGGGAATGGAAGTCTGGTGCCTTTCAGATTTTAAGTTTTATAAAGTTTACTAATTATGTTTGATCTTTTAAACTCTATAAAGGGCACAGGCAGAATTTAAACTCTGTTTTACCTCAATAATTTTTCATTGCATGATGCCATATTTCACAGTTGTGAGGATATTATACAATGTATGCCAAATAAAGATAATGTTATGGCATTTGAATTAAGAACAGGTATTGTGAAGGTCCATTAACTTATTGTTGCTAGTTTTAATTCTAGTGAAAAAATGATAAAAATGACTTATTTTGACAAAGGATTATAGACAAGAAAGATTCTTTTTAAAAACTATATTTCAGTTCAGTTCAGTCACTCAGTCATGTCTGACTCTTTGTGACCCCTTGAACCACAGCACACTAGGCCTCCCTGTCCATCCCCAATGCCTGGAATTCACCCAAACCCATGTCCTTTGAGTCGGTGATGCCATCCAGCCATCTCATCCTCTGTCATCCCCTTCTCCTCCTGCCTCAATCTTTCCCAGGAGCAGGGTCTTTTCCAATGAGTCAGCTCTTCGCATCAGGTGGCCAAAGTACTAGAGTTTCAGCTTCAACACCAGGCCGTCCAATGAACACCCAGGACTGATCTCCTTTAGGATGGACTGGTTGGATCTCCTTGCAGTCCAAGGGACTCTCAGGAGTCTTCTCCAACACCACAGTTCATAAGCATCACTTCTTCAGCGCTCAGCTCTCTTTATAGTTGTGTATTTCTGGTTGTGCTGTGCGTTCCTTGCGGCCCTGGCTTTCCTATAGTTGCGGCAAGCCGGGGCTCCTCTCTCGCTGTGGTGTGCAGACTTCTCACTGTGGTGGCCTGTCTTGTGGAGCATAGGCTCTAGGGTGTGTGTGCTTCAGTAGTTGTGATTCCTGGCCTCACCACTGAGCCACCAGGGAAGCCCTAGGCTAGAAAAATTCTTATTAATAATAATATATGGCCTCCTTATTTTGCAAATGAGCAGAAAAGATATTAATAATCTGATGCTTATCATAAAAAGTGTTGACACCTTAGTTGCCATAAAAGTGAAACTGAAGTCATTCAGTCGTGTCCAACTCTTTGTGACCCCATGGACTGTAGCCTACCAGGCTCCTCTGTCCGTGGGACTTTCCAGCAAGAATACTGGTGTGGGTTGCCATGCCCTCCACCAGGGGATTTTTCCAACCCAGGGATCAAACCCAGGTCTCCCGCGTTTCAGGCAGATGCTTTAGCCTCTGAGCCACCAGGGAAGCCCATAAAAGGCTAATGAAAAAGGCAGAGGATGATTAATTATTTATTTTTGGCTAATAAAACATGTCAAAAGTTTATCAGTAAACAATACCTCCATTCCACTGTCAAGATAAGAGTGATGTTTAGATCAAAAATACTAACTGATTTTACTAAAACCCAGATTTTTTGAAATAAAGAACATGAATGCTTGCTTGCAGAGGTAAACCATTGCATTAATGGCCGTTGAAGAAAAAAATCACTAGTAGGTGAATCTGAACACCATGTATTCCTTGTTAACAAAGACCGATGTTCACACAAACTAGATCTTCATTCAGCAAACATGAGTCAGAAATTCAGACAGGAAAGAGACAGGTTCCTACACTCTGAAAACATTCCAGAAAAAAAGGATAAACTAACTAAAATCCCACAAAAATATGTAAATATTTCTTGAAGAAAATCAAGAATGGGACAGCAAAAATGATTCAGTTCAGTTCATTTACTCAGTCATGTCTGACTCTTTGCAACCCCATTGACTGCAAAGGGTTGCAGGCTTCCTGTCCATCACCAACTCCTGGAGTTCACTCAAACTCATGTCCACTGAGTTGGTAATGGCATCCAACCATCTCATCCTCTGTCGTCCCCTTCTCCTCTCACATTCAGTCTTTCCTAGCATCAGGGTCTTTTCCAATGAGTCAGCTCTTCACATCAGGTGGCCAAAGTATTGGAGTTTCAGCTTCAACACCAGTCCTTCCAAAGAACACTCAGGACTGACTTCCTTTAGGATGGACTAGTTGGATCTCCTTGCTGCCCAAGGGGCTCTCAAGAGTCTTCTCCAACACCACAGTTGAAAAGCATCAATTCTTTGGTGCTCAGCTTTCTTTATAGTCCAATTCTCACATCCATACATGACCACTGGAAAAACCATAGCTTTGACTAGAGGGACGTTTGTTGGCAAAGTAATGTCTCTCCTTTTTAATATGGTGTTTAGGTTGGTCATAACTCCTCTTGCACGGAGTAAACGTCTTGTAATTTCATGGCTGCAATCACCATCTGCTGTGATTTTGGAGCCCCCCAAAATAAAGTCTGACACTTTTCCCACAGTTTCTCCATCTATTTGCCATGAAGTAATGGGACCAGATGCCATGATCTTTGTTTTCTGAAAGTTGAGCTTTCAGCCAACTTTTTCACTTTCCTCTTTCACTTTCATCAGGAAGGTCTTTAGTTCTTCTTGGCTTTCTGCCATAAAGGTGGTGTCATCTGCATATCTGAGCTTATTGATATTTCTGTCAGCAATCTTGATTCCAGCTTGTGCTTCCTCCAGCCCAGAGTTTCTCATGGTGTATTCTGCATATAAGTTAAATATTTCCCACAGTTTCTCCATCTATTTGCCATGAAGTAATGGGACCAGATGCCATGATCTTTGTTTTCTGAAAGTTGAGCTTTCAGCCAACTTTTTCACTTTCCTCTTTCACTTTCATCAGGAAGGTCTTTAGTTCTTCTTGGCTTTCTGCCATAAAGGTGGTGTCATCTGCATATCTGAGCTTATTGATATTTCTGTCAGCAATCTTGATTCCAGCTTGTGCTTCCTCCAGCCCAGAGTTTCTCATGGTGTATTCTGCATATAAGTTAAATAGGCAAGGTGACAATATTCAGCCTTGACCTACTCCTTTTCCTATTTGGAACAAATCTGTTGTTCCATCTCCAATTCTATTTGTTCCTTCCTGACCTGCATACAGATTTCTCAAGAGGCAGGTTAGGTGGTCTGTTATGCCCATCTCTTTCAGAATCTTCCACAGTTTATTGTGATCCACACAATCAAAGGCTTTGGCATAGTCAATAAAGCAGAAATAGATGTTTTTTCTGGAACTCTCTTGCTTTTTCCATGATCCAGCATATGTCGGCAATTTGATCTCTGGTTCTTCTGCTTTTCCTAAAACCATCTTGAACATTAGGAAGTTCATGGTTCATGTATTGCTGAAGCCTGGCTTGGAGAATTTTGAGCATTACTTTCCTAGCGTGTGAGATGAGTGTAATTATGAGGTAGTTTGAGCATTCTTTGGCATTGCCTTTCTTATAAAACTGAACTTTCTCAGTCCTGTGGCTACAGCTGAGTTTCCAAATTTGCTGGCATATTGAGTGCAACACTTTCACAGCATCATCTTTCAGGATTTGAAATAGCTCAACTGGAATTCCCTCACCTCCACTAGCTTTATTCGTAGTGATGCTTCCTAAGGCTCACTTGACTTCCAGGATGTCTGGCTCTAGGTGAGTCATCACACCATCATGATTATCTGGGTCATGAAGATCTTTTTGTACAGTTCTTCTGTATATTCTTGCCACCTCTTCTTAATATCTTCTGCTTCTATTATGTCCATACCATTTCTGTCCTTTATTGAGCCCATCTCTGCATGAAATGTTCCCTTAGTATCTGTAATTTTCTTGAAGAGATTTCTAGTCTTTCCCATTATGTTTTTTTCCTCTATTTTTTTGCACTGATCACTGAGGAAGGCTTTCTTATCTCTCCTTTCTATTCTATGGAACTCTGCATTCAAATGGGTATATCTTTGCTTTTCTCCTCTACCTTTCACTTCTCTTCTTTTCACAGCTATTTGTAAGGCCTCCTCAGACAGCCATTTTGCCTTTTTGCATTTCTTTTTCTTGAGGATGGTTTGCTTGCTGTATCCTTACAATGTCACGAACCTCCGTCCATAGTTCACCAGGCACTCTATCAGATCTAATCCCTTGAATCTATTTGTCATTTCTACTATATAATCATAATCATATAATCAGCAGGCCACCACTGACCCATGCCTACATCAGAGACTCCCGGACACCCACAAGCAAGTCTGGGACAGTCTCCTGTGGGGTCACTGTTCTTTTCTCCTGGGTCCTAATGCACAAGGTTCTGTTGTACCCTCCAAGAGTCTATTTCCCAGTCCTGTGTAAGTTATGGCAGCTCTGTGGTGGGGTTAATAGTGCCCTCCTCCAAGAGGACTTATGCCATACCCGCACCCAGAGCCCCTGTCCCTGTGGCAGACCACTGCGGACCCGTACTTCCACAGGAGATGCTCAGACACAGTTCTCAGTCTCAGTCTCTGTGGGGTCCCTGGGTCCTGGTGCGCACAAGTTTGGTTGAGCCCTCTGAACATCTCCGGCGGGAATGAGATTTGATTCTAAATGTGAATTTGCCCCCCCTGCCATCTTCCTGGGGCTTCTCCTTTGCCCTCGGATGGGGGGTATCTCCTCACAGCCTCTCCAGCACCTACCGTCTTACTGGGGTTTCTCTGACCTTGGACGTGGGGTATTTCCATGTAATAATGATTATTACCTATTAAGTCTTCAAAGACCCTTTTTGCACATTGGCTTGTTAACTCCCCTGTGAGAAAAATAAGTCTGAAATTCCTTTTAACAGACAGCAAGAAAAGTGATTAAATGTCTGTTATAACAGATGCTCCCCAGGGGCACTAGTGGTAAAGAATCCAGCTGTCAAAGCAGGAGATGCGAGTTTAATCCCTGAATCAGGAGGATCCCCTGGAGTAGGAAATGGCAACCCACTGCAGTATTCTTGCCTAGAAAAGCCCATGGACAGAGGAGCCTGGTGGGCTACAGTCCATGGGGTTGCAGAGTCAGATACGAATGAGCAACTAACTAACCCTAGTTTGCACCCCTCAGGCCATGGGGAAATATGTGATATTAATGCACACAAAGTCAATATGTCCAAATTGGTACTTACAGAGAAAGGTTTAGACAATTCAAACAAAATAGAACTGGAATTAGCTGTTAAGAAACTGAGAGAAATGGTAGATTTACATGTTTCATATATTTGTTAGTCTATAGAGCCAGACTAGTTTGAAGAATAAGATTTAAAGGAATGAAAAAAATAAACAAAACCAAAAACCAGCATGTGTAGCAATATAGCGTTTTTTCAAAGCTATGTAGAAAAATAAAGAAAGTGGGAACTTCGATCAGTATTGGAAAAATTGGCTCAGAATGACTGATGTTGACAGGTATAACCAGGATTCCAAGCTAAAAACTGATCTCAGAAAGAGTAAAAGGCTTTTTAGGTTTCCTGTGGTTACGCAGAAAAATGATAAGGGGAAAAGGGCAGGAACTGATGACTTCTTCACTCTCAAGATCATTATATTGCTATTAGAACATAACATTCTACTTAACCTTTCTCCTTCCTCTGTCCTTCTAAGCCCTTTATTAGTATAAGCAGTATTATACAATCAAGATATATTGTTAAATTACCAACTTTTGCAATAATAGTCCAAAAAATTCTTAGAGATCCTATATTTCTTCCTTTAAAATGGTTTAGAAGGACAGAAATAACTGGACAGAAGAATATTTGGTAAATGGTCAAATAGTGAATCACTCCAAAGCATCAAAATGATCTTCTGAGATTTATTTTCAGAATATGCCATACATAGCTGTCAAATGTGAAACATTCTCAGAACTAGGGAATAGAAGAAAACGTGCAACCCAAGATATCAAGCATATTTAATTTAACAGTCTTCATGAAAAATTCAAGTGAACATTGTTTTAGAGCTGGCAATTAACCTCATATAGTTTTACTCATTTCACATTTGGTTATTTCACAAAGACATGATTTTTTCTTGTGATTTGTGATACTACCAGATTTCATGCTGGGAACACTCATAGTAGTTTTTCAATTTGGCTAAATATTTGTACAGTTTTTTTCACAAAGTTGATTTTTGTGAATTTATTGATTAAATATCTCCTCTGCCGCCTTTGCTTAGTTTCTCCTTTTGTTTCACAAATGGAGTCAATTCATATTATCTACACTAATGCTAAAGAAAAATAGCACTGGTATCTTAAAGCAGAGGATCCAGGAGTGACTAAATATCATTTACTGTCATTTCAACTCCTAAACATACATATAACATCCATGTTTACCCAACCTTAAAAGTTTTTCTGATTTTGCCCTACAGGACCATATGGAGAAGTGTGAGGAAGTGGTGAAATGAGATAATTTGTGAACTTGACTAAAAGGTAAGAGGATGGTAGTGTGTGTATGTATTTTGTATTCATATATATTCATATTACACTTGCCCAGACCATGATGAACCAGGATTACCTCATAGGGGATACAAATGAATGTAATGTTCTAGATTCTAGTTAGGGAAATAATATAAAAATGGGAAAAATTATCAACCACTTGATTCAATCACTTGATTTGAATGCTACCACAAACCTTAGAAAACACTCCCTGCTGATAAAAGTATCTGCACTGATGCCAGTGTTTTGTTATAGATGACCCCTTTGTAGGCGCATTTTCCACAAAGATTAAGTGAAGTTTTTCTTCTTCCAATGTTTTGACCACAGAATAAGAAATCTCCAGCATGTTCTGGAGTGTGTCTTTTTTAGCCAGCTGCAATGACTTGCTGTTCAAGTCCCTTTGGTTCTTTTTTTGTTTTTGTATTTATTTATTTGTTTTGTGTGTGTGTGTGTGTTTTAAATTTCACTTTCTTTTGGCCACACCACACAACATGTGAGATGCTAATTCCCTGACCAGGGATCGAACCTGTGCTCCTTGTAGTGAAGCGTGGCGTCTTAACCACGGACCACCAGGGAGGTGCCCCGGTCCCTCTGATTGCAGGGCACTGTCCTGTCTCCACTGCTCTGCTCTGGTGACTGTCTTGCAGGGTTCCTGTTGCCTCTACTGGCCTCTGCTGGTGCAACCCCACATTTTCTGGCCATTCCTTCTCAGGCAAAAAAGGTCATCCACAGTCCTTGCAGATTTACTTAACAAATATTTAATAAACTTCAGTCTTCCTTAGACTGACCCCTTCTTTTATGAGTCAACCCAGTCTGCAAACACTGGACTTAGAAGTAGGGGCACTATGACTTGGAATACCACTTGTCTCTTACTCATTTGAAATCTTAAGATGGATAAATAATAGAAAATTAAAACCAAGAGCTCTTTTTTGAAGAAACCAATACAATTCATAAAATTCTGAGTGGCTAGGGGTCATGTGCTTGTGTTCAGTTGTATCCAGCTCTTTGCAGCCCTTTGGGCTGTAGCCCACCAGGCTCCTCTGTCCAAGGGATTTTTCAGACAAGGATAATGGAGTGGCTTGTCATTTCCTCTTCTAGGGGATCTTCCCAGCCCAAGGATTGAACCCACATATCCTGTGTCTCCTGCATTGCAGGAGAATTCTTTACCCACTGAGCCACTGGGGAAGCCCTGATAGTACACTATAGAAAGAACTTTACCTAGAGGTGTGGGATGGGGTAGTAGGAGCAAATCTCAAGAGGGAGAGGATATATGTATTCTTATGACTGATGCACGCTGTTGCACAGCAGAAAATAACACGACATTGTAAAGCAATTATCCTCCAGTTAAAAATAAATAAATAAAAGACTTTAAAAAGCAGTCCCTTACTGGCAAGGTATTTCCTGATTTCAGAGATGAAGTCATGGAACCAGTCCAGAAAAAGTGTTCTCATTGTCTAGAGTTGGTTGTTGTACAACAAAAAGACTAGCAGTTGGTACTTAATCTTTTCCCTTCAGGGCTCGGGGTTAGCTTTATAGATAAGACCAGTCCTGATAT
>SJYC01067045.1:0-14192 GCA_006408675.1 Madoqua kirkii
ATCTCCTTGCAGTCCAAGGGACTCTCAGGAGTCTTCTCCAACACCACAGTTCATAAGCATCACTTCTTCAGCGCTCAGCTCTCTTTATAGTTGTGTATTTCTGGTTGTGCTGTGCGTTCCTTGCGGCCCTGGCTTTCCTATAGTTGCGGCAAGCCGGGGCTCCTCTCTCGCTGTGGTGTGCAGACTTCTCACTGTGGTGGCCTGTCTTGTGGAGCATAGGCTCTAGGGTGTGTGTGCTTCAGTAGTTGTGATTCCTGGCCTCACCACTGAGCCACCAGGGAAGCCCTAGGCTAGAAAAATTCTTATTAATAATAATATATGGCCTCCTTATTTTGCAAATGAGCAGAAAAGATATTAATAATCTGATGCTTATCATAAAAAGTGTTGACACCTTAGTTGCCATAAAAGTGAAACTGAAGTCATTCAGTCGTGTCCAACTCTTTGTGACCCCATGGACTGTAGCCTACCAGGCTCCTCTGTCCGTGGGACTTTCCAGCAAGAATACTGGTGTGGGTTGCCATGCCCTCCACCAGGGGATTTTTCCAACCCAGGGATCAAACCCAGGTCTCCCGCGTTTCAGGCAGATGCTTTAGCCTCTGAGCCACCAGGGAAGCCCATAAAAGGCTAATGAAAAAGGCAGAGGATGATTAATTATTTATTTTTGGCTAATAAAACATGTCAAAAGTTTATCAGTAAACAATACCTCCATTCCACTGTCAAGATAAGAGTGATGTTTAGATCAAAAATACTAACTGATTTTACTAAAACCCAGATTTTTTGAAATAAAGAACATGAATGCTTGCTTGCAGAGGTAAACCATTGCATTAATGGCCGTTGAAGAAAAAAATCACTAGTAGGTGAATCTGAACACCATGTATTCCTTGTTAACAAAGACCGATGTTCACACAAACTAGATCTTCATTCAGCAAACATGAGTCAGAAATTCAGACAGGAAAGAGACAGGTTCCTACACTCTGAAAACATTCCAGAAAAAAAGGATAAACTAACTAAAATCCCACAAAAATATGTAAATATTTCTTGAAGAAAATCAAGAATGGGACAGCAAAAATGATTCAGTTCAGTTCATTTACTCAGTCATGTCTGACTCTTTGCAACCCCATTGACTGCAAAGGGTTGCAGGCTTCCTGTCCATCACCAACTCCTGGAGTTCACTCAAACTCATGTCCACTGAGTTGGTAATGGCATCCAACCATCTCATCCTCTGTCGTCCCCTTCTCCTCTCACATTCAGTCTTTCCTAGCATCAGGGTCTTTTCCAATGAGTCAGCTCTTCACATCAGGTGGCCAAAGTATTGGAGTTTCAGCTTCAACACCAGTCCTTCCAAAGAACACTCAGGACTGACTTCCTTTAGGATGGACTAGTTGGATCTCCTTGCTGCCCAAGGGGCTCTCAAGAGTCTTCTCCAACACCACAGTTGAAAAGCATCAATTCTTTGGTGCTCAGCTTTCTTTATAGTCCAATTCTCACATCCATACATGACCACTGGAAAAACCATAGCTTTGACTAGAGGGACGTTTGTTGGCAAAGTAATGTCTCTCCTTTTTAATATGGTGTTTAGGTTGGTCATAACTCCTCTTGCACGGAGTAAACGTCTTGTAATTTCATGGCTGCAATCACCATCTGCTGTGATTTTGGAGCCCCCCAAAATAAAGTCTGACACTTTTCCCACAGTTTCTCCATCTATTTGCCATGAAGTAATGGGACCAGATGCCATGATCTTTGTTTTCTGAAAGTTGAGCTTTCAGCCAACTTTTTCACTTTCCTCTTTCACTTTCATCAGGAAGGTCTTTAGTTCTTCTTGGCTTTCTGCCATAAAGGTGGTGTCATCTGCATATCTGAGCTTATTGATATTTCTGTCAGCAATCTTGATTCCAGCTTGTGCTTCCTCCAGCCCAGAGTTTCTCATGGTGTATTCTGCATATAAGTTAAATAGGCAAGGTGACAATATTCAGCCTTGACCTACTCCTTTTCCTATTTGGAACAAATCTGTTGTTCCATCTCCAATTCTATTTGTTCCTTCCTGACCTGCATACAGATTTCTCAAGAGGCAGGTTAGGTGGTCTGTTATGCCCATCTCTTTCAGAATCTTCCACAGTTTATTGTGATCCACACAATCAAAGGCTTTGGCATAGTCAATAAAGCAGAAATAGATGTTTTTTCTGGAACTCTCTTGCTTTTTCCATGATCCAGCATATGTCGGCAATTTGATCTCTGGTTCTTCTGCTTTTCCTAAAACCATCTTGAACATTAGGAAGTTCATGGTTCATGTATTGCTGAAGCCTGGCTTGGAGAATTTTGAGCATTACTTTCCTAGCGTGTGAGATGAGTGTAATTATGAGGTAGTTTGAGCATTCTTTGGCATTGCCTTTCTTATAAAACTGAACTTTCTCAGTCCTGTGGCTACAGCTGAGTTTCCAAATTTGCTGGCATATTGAGTGCAACACTTTCACAGCATCATCTTTCAGGATTTGAAATAGCTCAACTGGAATTCCCTCACCTCCACTAGCTTTATTCGTAGTGATGCTTCCTAAGGCTCACTTGACTTCCAGGATGTCTGGCTCTAGGTGAGTCATCACACCATCATGATTATCTGGGTCATGAAGATCTTTTTGTACAGTTCTTCTGTATATTCTTGCCACCTCTTCTTAATATCTTCTGCTTCTATTATGTCCATACCATTTCTGTCCTTTATTGAGCCCATCTCTGCATGAAATGTTCCCTTAGTATCTGTAATTTTCTTGAAGAGATTTCTAGTCTTTCCCATTATGTTTTTTTCCTCTATTTTTTTGCACTGATCACTGAGGAAGGCTTTCTTATCTCTCCTTTCTATTCTATGGAACTCTGCATTCAAATGGGTATATCTTTGCTTTTCTCCTCTACCTTTCACTTCTCTTCTTTTCACAGCTATTTGTAAGGCCTCCTCAGACAGCCATTTTGCCTTTTTGCATTTCTTTTTCTTGAGGATGGTTTGCTTGCTGTATCCTTACAATGTCACGAACCTCCGTCCATAGTTCACCAGGCACTCTATCAGATCTAATCCCTTGAATCTATTTGTCATTTCTACTATATAATCATAATCATATAATCAGCAGGCCACCACTGACCCATGCCTACATCAGAGACTCCCGGACACCCACAAGCAAGTCTGGGACAGTCTCCTGTGGGGTCACTGTTCTTTTCTCCTGGGTCCTAATGCACAAGGTTCTGTTGTACCCTCCAAGAGTCTATTTCCCAGTCCTGTGTAAGTTATGGCAGCTCTGTGGTGGGGTTAATAGTGCCCTCCTCCAAGAGGACTTATGCCATACCCGCACCCAGAGCCCCTGTCCCTGTGGCAGACCACTGCGGACCCGTACTTCCACAGGAGATGCTCAGACACAGTTCTCAGTCTCAGTCTCTGTGGGGTCCCTGGGTCCTGGTGCGCACAAGTTTGGTTGAGCCCTCTGAACATCTCCGGCGGGAATGAGATTTGATTCTAAATGTGAATTTGCCCCCCCTGCCATCTTCCTGGGGCTTCTCCTTTGCCCTCGGATGGGGGGTATCTCCTCACAGCCTCTCCAGCACCTACCGTCTTACTGGGGTTTCTCTGACCTTGGACGTGGGGTATTTCCATGTAATAATGATTATTACCTATTAAGTCTTCAAAGACCCTTTTTGCACATTGGCTTGTTAACTCCCCTGTGAGAAAAATAAGTCTGAAATTCCTTTTAACAGACAGCAAGAAAAGTGATTAAATGTCTGTTATAACAGATGCTCCCCAGGGGCACTAGTGGTAAAGAATCCAGCTGTCAAAGCAGGAGATGCGAGTTTAATCCCTGAATCAGGAGGATCCCCTGGAGTAGGAAATGGCAACCCACTGCAGTATTCTTGCCTAGAAAAGCCCATGGACAGAGGAGCCTGGCGGGCTACAGTCCATGGGGTTGCAGAGTCAGATCGAATGAGCAACTAACTAACCCTAGTTTGCACCCCTCAGGCCATGGGGAAATATGTGATATTAATGCACACAAAGTCAATATGTCCAAATTGGTACTTACAGAGAAAGGTTTAGACAATTCAAACAAAATAGAACTGGAATTAGCTGTTAAGAAACTGAGAGAAATGGTAGATTTACATGTTTCATATATTTGTTAGTCTATAGAGCCAGACTAGTTTGAAGAATAAGATTTAAAGGAATGAAAAAAATAAACAAAACCAAAAACCAGCATGTGTAGCAATATAGCGTTTTTTCAAAGCTATGTAGAAAAATAAAGAAAGTGGGAACTTCGATCAGTATTGGAAAAATTGGCTCAGAATGACTGATGTTGACAGGTATAACCAGGATTCCAAGCTAAAAACTGATCTCAGAAAGAGTAAAAGGCTTTTTAGGTTTCCTGTGGTTACGCAGAAAAATGATAAGGGGAAAAGGGCAGGAACTGATGACTTCTTCACTCTCAAGATCATTATATTGCTATTAGAACATAACATTCTACTTAACCTTTCTCCTTCCTCTGTCCTTCTAAGCCCTTTATTAGTATAAGCAGTATTATACAATCAAGATATATTGTTAAATTACCAACTTTTGCAATAATAGTCCAAAAAATTCTTAGAGATCCTATATTTCTTCCTTTAAAATGGTTTAGAAGGACAGAAATAACTGGACAGAAGAATATTTGGTAAATGGTCAAATAGTGAATCACTCCAAAGCATCAAAATGATCTTCTGAGATTTATTTTCAGAATATGCCATACATAGCTGTCAAATGTGAAACATTCTCAGAACTAGGGAATAGAAGAAAACGTGCAACCCAAGATATCAAGCATATTTAATTTAACAGTCTTCATGAAAAATTCAAGTGAACATTGTTTTAGAGCTGGCAATTAACCTCATATAGTTTTACTCATTTCACATTTGGTTATTTCACAAAGACATGATTTTTTCTTGTGATTTGTGATACTACCAGATTTCATGCTGGGAACACTCATAGTAGTTTTTCAATTTGGCTAAATATTTGTACAGTTTTTTTCACAAAGTTGATTTTTGTGAATTTATTGATTAAATATCTCCTCTGCCGCCTTTGCTTAGTTTCTCCTTTTGTTTCACAAATGGAGTCAATTCATATTATCTACACTAATGCTAAAGAAAAATAGCACTGGTATCTTAAAGCAGAGGATCCAGGAGTGACTAAATATCATTTACTGTCATTTCAACTCCTAAACATACATATAACATCCATGTTTACCCAACCTTAAAAGTTTTTCTGATTTTGCCCTACAGGACCATATGGAGAAGTGTGAGGAAGTGGTGAAATGAGATAATTTGTGAACTTGACTAAAAGGTAAGAGGATGGTAGTGTGTGTATGTATTTTGTATTCATATATATTCATATTACACTTGCCCAGACCATGATGAACCAGGATTACCTCATAGGGGATACAAATGAATGTAATGTTCTAGATTCTAGTTAGGGAAATAATATAAAAATGGGAAAAATTATCAACCACTTGATTCAATCACTTGATTTGAATGCTACCACAAACCTTAGAAAACACTCCCTGCTGATAAAAGTATCTGCACTGATGCCAGTGTTTTGTTATAGATGCCCCTTTGTAGGCGCATTTTCCACAAAGATTAAGTGAAGTTTTTCTTCTTCCAATGTTTTGACCACAGAATAAGAAATCTCCAGCATGTTCTGGAGTGTGTCTTTTTTAGCCAGCTGCAATGACTTGCTGTTCAAGTCCCTTTGGTTCTTTTTTTGTTTTTGTATTTATTTATTTGTTTTGTGTGTGTGTGTGTGTTTTAAATTTCACTTTCTTTTGGCCACACCACACAACATGTGAGATGCTAATTCCCTGACCAGGGATCGAACCTGTGCTCCTTGTAGTGAAGCGTGGCGTCTTAACCACGGACCACCAGGGAGGTGCCCCGGTCCCTCTGATTGCAGGGCACTGTCCTGTCTCCACTGCTCTGCTCTGGTGACTGTCTTGCAGGGTTCCTGTTGCCTCTACTGGCCTCTGCTGGTGCAACCCCACATTTTCTGGCCATTCCTTCTCAGGCAAAAAAGGTCATCCACAGTCCTTGCAGATTTACTTAACAAATATTTAATAAACTTCAGTCTTCCTTAGACTGACCCCTTCTTTTATGAGTCAACCCAGTCTGCAAACACTGGACTTAGAAGTAGGGGCACTATGACTTGGAATACCACTTGTCTCTTACTCATTTGAAATCTTAAGATGGATAAATAATAGAAAATTAAAACCAAGAGCTCTTTTTTGAAGAAACCAATACAATTCATAAAATTCTGAGTGGCTAGGGGTCATGTGCTTGTGTTCAGTTGTATCCAGCTCTTTGCAGCCCTTTGGGCTGTAGCCCACCAGGCTCCTCTGTCCAAGGGATTTTTCAGACAAGGATAATGGAGTGGCTTGTCATTTCCTCTTCTAGGGGATCTTCCCAGCCCAAGGATTGAACCCACATATCCTGTGTCTCCTGCATTGCAGGAGAATTCTTTACCCACTGAGCCACTGGGGAAGCCCTGATAGTACACTATAGAAAGAACTTTACCTAGAGGTGTGGGATGGGGTAGTAGGAGCAAATCTCAAGAGGGAGAGGATATATGTATTCTTATGACTGATGCACGCTGTTGCACAGCAGAAAATAACACGACATTGTAAAGCAATTATCCTCCAGTTAAAAATAAATAAATAAAAGACTTTAAAAAGCAGTCCCTTACTGGCAAGGTATTTCCTGATTTCA
Organism: Madoqua kirkii; assembly: GCA_006408675.1. NCBI lineage: Eukaryota > Metazoa > Chordata > Mammalia > Artiodactyla > Bovidae > Madoqua > Madoqua kirkii. The sequence goes on from SJYC01067045.1 coordinate 6,748, forward strand.
GAGATGAAGTCATGGAACCAGTCCAGAAAAAGTGTTCTCATTGTCTAGAGTTGGTTGTTGTACAACAAAAAGACTAGCAGTTGGTACTTAATCTTTTCCCTTCAGGGCTCGGGGTTAGCTTTATAGATAAGACCAGTCCTGATATAAACCTGACTGCATTTGTACAAAACAGAGTTAACTTCCTGCCTTAAATCCTGGTGCTCACTTCTTTGTCTTACTAATAAATGTGGCATTTTCCCCCTCAGAATATGGCGCCTTTGTGTGAGCTAAAAACCCTCAGTGACTTTCTTATTAGCATCTGTGAACTTGTCTGCTGCCTCTTGGTGGACAGAAGTTGCTTCTGTTATTTTGACTGTTATTAGCTAAACTTCTTTCTAAAATTATCAAGCCATCCTTTGCTGGCATTAAATTCTCCAGCTTTAGATTCTTCACCTCCTGTTTGCATTAAGTTGCCAAATAATGACTTTACTTTCTCTCAAATCATATTAGAGTCTCTAGGTGCTGTGCTGCACCTAGTCATTCAGTCGTGTCCAACTCTTTGCAGTCCCGTGGACTGCAGCCTGCCAGGTTTCTCTGTCCATGGAATTCTCCAGACAAGAATACTGCAGTGTGTTGCCATGCCCTCCTCCAAGGGATCTTCTCAACCCAGGTATCAAACCCAGGCCTCCTACATTGCAGGTGGATTCTTTGCTATCTGAACCACCAGGGAAGCCCAAGAATACTGGAGTGGGTAGCCTATCCCTTCTCCAAGGAATCTTCCCAACCCAGGAACTGAACTGAGGTCTCCTACCTTGGAGGTGGATTCTTTACCAGCTGAGCTACTAGGGAAGCCCAGAGTCTGTAGGTATGCCTTTCTTATTAGCAAGTCTGCACCCACATAAAAGATGCATTTTCAATATAAGATTAAAAAATATTTTGCAAAAAGTACAAGGATTTTATACCTGCTAACATAGCTACTGCAACAGCTTCACAAGTTGTCCTTTTCTTTCTTTTTTCTTTTTTTTTTTTTTTTACAGTGGTCTTTACACAAGATTCATTTATCTTGAAATGGTGGCTAACTGTAGCTGTAGACCTCAATCTACAGTACATTTCAAGCAACTCACCTTTCCCTTATAATGTCATAACTTTTCTCTGGTTCTTGGGAGCACTTCCAGAATCACTAATGGTACTCCTTATGGGCCCCATGGTGTCATTCAAGGTTTATGGTATTACACCAAACATGATGAAAAATAAAGAATTATGAGAGAGAACTTTTTACTGGGATTCACAATTTCTTAGAGAGATGAATTGCTCACAAGGAAAGGATTAGCATCAGACTGTGTTTGGTTAATAAGTGGATACTCATAACACTTGGCTCACCACAATAGCCAAAAAGTGATGGCTACAAAATTATTACAGTAGTATAGTATGTACTGTCATTAATTTTATGTTTAATACTGATCTTTACATTTGTTTAGGTTTTCCTCGGTGTATAGTCTGTGACTGTTGTCTAAGTTTTGATACTTTGTAACTTTTTATAATAGATTTATATATATTTTTATGGCAGTAAATGATAAAATAGACTAGTATGTTTATATTTTGTATGCAGTCACCACATACCTTATTTTTAGTAATATTTGATATATCTAGACTATGCAATTCATCTTCAAGTTTTTTCTAATTGTCACAAATAAAAAAAATTCCAACATATTCACTGGAAAACATTTATATATAAGTAGATCTATGAAGTTCAAACCTGTGTTCATGGGTTGACTGTATAAAGAAAACTCCAGGCTCAGAGTGGATCAGTGATAAGTTTAGTAAACATTTAAGAGTAAAATAATTCTAATTCTAGACAACTCTTTCAGAAAACAGAGTAGAAAACTTTTTTTAGCTCGTCTTATGTGACTAGGATTATCCTCATACCTAAACCAGAAGAAAATGTTATGAGAAAAGGAAACTGGAACAATATCCTTCATAAACATAGCCACAATATCCTGAACAAAACATTGAGCCCTCTTTGGGTTGGATGACGTTATTTACTTTTTTTATTTAGATTTGGCCAACGGTTTATTTTGATTTGGCAGATTCTTTACCACTAACACCACCTGGGAAGCCCACAGTGATTATGAATAGAGTGTCTGTCTCTCACTTCTCTATTGAAGCATTTATTGCTGAATAAAACTCTCCAAAACCATTTTGTCCCTCTCCTACACTCCAGAAGCAACTTTTGAGATTGTGATTGTTGGAGGAGGAAACAAGAAGTGCCCACCAAACTAAAAAAGGCATCTCGAGAACAAAAAGCTGCCTGCCTGAAGCCCCATACAATCAATGGATCAGTTTGTTACAGACTAATTTACTCCCTGGTAGGATCAGGCAGACTGTGATCCAGGAGTGTTCACAGCTGCACTCCACACTGCAGGGGCTACTGGGACAGCTTTACAGTTAACCTAGTATGTGGATACATTCTTGGAAACAGGAAGTGCATTCCTAAGTCAAGATTTATGAATGGATAATTAGCCTCATGGGGGCTGGGAATACTCAGTGAAGGACTTCATCATTGTTTAGGGACTAACAAAATATAGAGGACACCTGGTTCTAACGATTATTCAATAGTATCTATTAATTACAAAGCCCTTGATGACAGAGAAGTATTTTACCACACGGCACAGTCCTGGTAGGGTCGATAGAAGGATAGGAGGAACATTTGCACAGGCCCAGGAAGGCATCAGTTTTGCAAACAGCCATGGAGTAGCTATTCTCTGAAGTGCAATTGTAGCTAAAGCAGAACCTCTAGGTCATTTGCAAAGGCCATGTTGTGTGAGAAAAACAAAAAACAAAAACAACCTTTTCATTGTGTGTTATCAGTAGCCATCCCGTGTTGCTGCTGTGTAGTACTGTGCTATGGTTATAATCATTTAATTATTCTCCTGGTGAAGGACTAGTGAGTTATTTCCAGTTTGAGACTATCACAAATAAAACTGCCATTTGTACTTTGTGGGGAAAGAAAAAGATAAACCTTTGTTGTATGAAACTCTTGAGATTTTGGAGTTGTTTGTTAAAGGCAACATAACCTATACCATCCTGGCTGATGGAATGTGTATGTATGTCCCTTCTAAATGCCATTTCTGTTAGATCTATATTAGTGTTACTGTAGTATGTTGTCAAGAGTTTCATGTATTTTAAATAAACTTTTACCGAGTTAATAAAATTTGAGGTCCTGATGGATCTGAACCCCCAGGTGGTGAAAACACTTAGAAGGTGCACAGTAAAGGAAATCATCAACAAAACAAAACAAAAGCTACTGAAAGGGAGAAATATTTGCAAATGATGATAAAGGGTTAACATCTAAAATAGATAAACAGTTCATGCAACTCAACATTATCAACAACAACAACAACAAAATAAAAATGGACAGAGAAATTTTTCTAAAGAAGACATGCAGATATAAAGATGCTTAACATTGCTAATCATCAGAGAAATGCAAATCAAAATTGCAATGGATATCGCCTCCCACCTGTCAGAATGGCTATTATGAAAAAAAATAACAAATGTTGGTGAGGATATGGAGAAAAGGAAACCCTCCTGCACGGCCACTGGAAATGTAAATCTGTACAGGCACTATGGAGAAAATTATGGACTTTTCTCAAAAATTGAAACTAGTACTACCAGATGACCCAGCAGTTCCACCCCTGTGTCTATATCTGAAAAAGATGAAGCCACTAATTTAAGAAGATATATGTATGCAGTGTTCATAGCAGCAGTTATTTACAGTTGCCAAGGTATGAACACAGTCTGAATATCCACCAACAGGTGAATGGAGATACACACACATACATACATGCATGGTGGATATCAGCCATAAAAAGGAAAAAAAATTTGCCATTTGCAGCAACATGGATGGACTTGGAGGGTATTATGCCAAGTAATATGTCAGACAAAGAAAGATAAATACTGTATGATATCACTCATATGTGAAATCCAACATATACAACAAACTAGTGACTATAATAAGGAAGCAGACTCAGAGATTCAGAGATCAAGCTAGTGGTTACCACTGAGGAGAAGGAAGGTGGGGATAAGAGAGGGGTTGCAGATTAAAAGGTACAAATTACTGGGTATAAAATAAGCTACAAGGATATACTGTGCAACACAGGGATTATAGCCAATATTTTATAATAGCTATAAATGGATCATAACCTTTAAAAATTAGTAACTACTATGTTATACTCCTGAATTTACATGATGTTGTACCTCAACTATACTTCAATTGAGAAAACAAAAGCATTTGGTAAGGGAAAAAGAGAAAACACATAGAAGAGAGCAGAAGGGATGAGATGAAGTTTTTCATTGATTCTGGGAGACTACAAAATCCATTTTACCTTCTTATTTCTTCCAGTCATATTTGTTGTTCTTCCTTATTGCTCTGTGTAACCAATGCCCAAACATCCAGTTTTGCTTTATTATTCTTACTTTCATTTGTGCTTTGATGTTTCCTACATACTTCCTTCTGTGTCTACCTAGATAACTTCTAAATCAGTTTCCCCATAAGGGACATTATTCCTAAATTTGAGAATTGATGAAAGATTTATGGGTCTTAGCCTCCTAGTTTTTCCAGTAGTCCTGTATGGATGTGAGAGTTGGACCAGAAAGAAGGCTGAGCACTGAAGAACTGATGCTTTTGAAGTGTGGTGTTGGAGAAGACTCTGGAGAATCCTTTGGACAGCAAGGAGATCCAACCAGTCAATCCTAAAGGAAAGCAGTCCTGAATAGTCATTGGAAGGACTGATGCTGAAGCTGAAGCTCCGATACTTTGGTCACCTCATGAGAAGAGCTGATTTATTTGAAAAGACCCTGATGCTGGGAAAGATTGAAGACAGGAAGAGAAGGGGACGACAGAGGATGAGATGGTGGGATGGCATCACCGACTCAATGGACATGATTTTGAGCAAGCTCCGGGAGATGGTGAAGGACAGGGAAGCCTGGCGTGCTGCAGTCCATGGGGTTGCAAAGAGTCAGACGTGACTGAGCGACTAAATAACAACAACCACCTCCTAGTTATGCTTTATCCTCATTATTCATAGATTCCTTACTTGAAAACTCGTCTACTCACTAAAATTTATCTGTGACCCCCAAGTCAATACTTGTGTCACTCCTGCAGTCATTCTTGCACAGAGTGGTGGAAATTAGTTATCTGACATGAATGATCCCTACTGACCTTAAATGTGGTGTCTCTATGTCTTCTTCTTTTTGCTATCTATTTAATGCCACCTCTTACGCTCTTTTGTGGTTGTGTATGTGTGTGTGTGTGATTTTGCTGTTCCAGATCGTCCCCAAGCATCGTGCTGAAGTACTGTCTGACTGAGCAACTAAATAACAACAACCACCTCCTAGTTATGCTTTATCCTCATTATTCATAGATTCCTTACTTGAAAACTCGTCTACTCACTAAAATTTATCTGTGACCCCCAAGTCAATACTTGTGTCACTCCTGCAGTCATTCTTGCACAGAGTGGTGGAAATTAGTTATCTGACATGAATGATCCCTACTGACCTTAAATGTGGTGTCTCTATGTCTTCTTCTTTTTGCTATCTATTTAATGCCACCTCTTACGCTCTTTTGTGGTTGTGTATGTGTGTGTGTGTGATTTTGCTGTTCCAGATCGTCCCCAAGCATCGTGCTGAAGTACTGTCTGGTGTTTCCTAAGCACAAGAAAATTGTGATGTGCCTTATGAAGAATGTATGTGTTCTAGATAAGCTTTGTTCAGCCGTGAGTTATGGTGGTGTCAGCTGCAAGTTCAATGTTAATGAATCAGCAGCGTCTATGAAATAAGGTGTCCTTAAGCAGAAGTATGTTTAAAACAAGGTTATACATTCATCAGTTGACAAATGTGCCATGGTCAGCTGTTGTTGTTGTTCATGTCATGCCTGACTCTGCGCCCCATGGACTGCAGCATGCCAAGGTTCCCTGTCCTTCACCATCTCCCAGAGTTTGCTCAGATTCATGTCCACTGAGTTGAGACCTAGTCTTTTCAGATTAGCAGGAACCTAATCTTACATTTCTCCTAGGAGCAATGGCTCAGTATTTGCTAAGGATTTTTTTGGGAACATTATCATGAATAAAGAGAAACAACTGTATTTCCTTCTGAGAATCCTGTGTCTCATATAAAACATACTTGAAAAAGCTTACACACTTCTCAAAAGATAAAAATACTCCTCATTTTTTACGATTGACTTGTAATATATACTCAAAAATGTTCAAAAGTTCACTGATTTTAAGACAGTTAACTGATTTTTTTAAATATATGTATACACTTGAGAACTACTAATTATATCAAGATATATGCTAAGTCGCTTTAGTCATGTCTGATCTGTGTGACCCTATGGACTGTAGCCCGCCAGGCTTCTCTGTCCATGGGATTCTCCAGGCAAGAATGCTGGAGTGGGTTGCCATGCCTTCCTCCAGGGATCTTCTAGACCTAGGGATCAAACCTGTGTCTTTTCACATCTCCTGCATTGGCAGATGATTCTTTACCACTAGGGCCACCTTGGAAGCCCAGATCAAGGTACAGGACACTCCAATCAAGTTCCCTCACATCCCTGCTCAGGCAATATCCCACACATGAGGTAAGCATTATTCTGAGATCCATTACTATCTGTTTTTTGAACTGCATGTAAATAGAGTCACACTGAATACACACTTTTGTGTCCAACATATATTATAAACATAACATCTGTGTTAATGGTTGTATTTATTGGTAATGCACTTATTATATAGTACTCCATGTATGAATTAATCCAAATATGTATATCCATTTCCCAGTCGATAGCGATGGTTGAGGCTATGATGAACAAAAATGCTTTGAACATTCTTGTGCGTATATTTTGGTAGACATATGGATTTTATTTTTCATAAATAAATATTTAGACCTGTATCTGTTGAATGTTCCTACATCATAGATAGATGTGGGCTAAACACTGATAGTTTTCTTACATGGTTAAATAGTTTTCCTCTCATCAGCGATGTATGAGGCTTTCAGTTACCACATGTTCACCAACATCTGCTATACAGGTTTTTTTTTCATATATTTTAATCATAATGAGTGTGAATATTCTCTCATTGTGGTTTTAATTTGCATTTCCCTAAAGACTAATAATATTGGTCATTTAATAATATTTATTAGTTTAATTAATTTACTGGGTTTTGTGTTCTATTTAAGAATTACTGTTTATTCCAATATCATGGAAGTATTCTCCTATATTATATCCCAGAAACACTACTACTTTAAATTTAGGGCTTTCAGAAATGGATAGGGATATCCAATTGGTCAGCACTATTCATTGGAGAGACAAATCCTTTCAGTTTTGAAATTTAAATAAAATAAATGCTTGTCTTAAATCAATTACTCATATTTGTATGGTCTATTTCCATATACTTTTCTATTCCATTTGATTCTTTGTCTAT
>SJYC01067046.1:0-22410 GCA_006408675.1 Madoqua kirkii
TTGATTCTTTGTCTATCTCTTTTACTAATAAAACATTTCTTAATGGTTACAACTTTCTAGTAAGTCTTAAAATCTGTTAGTGTATGCCTTACATCATTGTCATTTTCAAAATTTTCTTAAATATTCTAGATCTTTGTGGGTTCCCATAAATTTGAAAATCAGCTTTACAGTTTCCTGTGGAAATTTACTTCTGAGGTTTGTATTGGAACTGTGATAACCCAAATTCAATTGCATTGAATATTTAGATAGTTTTTCTAATAACTAAGATCTTGAAAATAAATATTGTCTATGGATATTTATTAAGGCATCTAAAATAGTTATTTGAGTAGTAGTGACAAAGCTATAGAGAACTTTTCGAGGGGAGGTGCATGATTAGGTTTTTCTAAAGCAAAGAAAATTGAAACCTGGACTAGAACATAAGCCTTGGAAGTGAAATGATAACCAAACAGAGAGTGAGAACTTAAAAGAGATTTACTTTCACAGACGTATGAGTTTTTATTTCAAGGGGGTGAGTCCTGGAGCCAGGAAGATAAAAATGTTTATTATTAACTCAGAGTTGCTTGTCTTATCTTCCCCTAAACACATTACATTCTAAAAGGTAATAGCCCAAAGTTACTCCCTTTCTCTTTTCAAGGAATATTTATAATAGGGAACTAGGTCTTCTATTCTCTCAGAAGGGAAAGTCATATAGCTATCTTTCTCCTATTTAAATGTCCAGCTTCATATTTTTATGACTCTTTAGCCTACAATACGCAGAGAAGGTGATGGCACCCCACTCCAGTACTCTTGCCTGGAAAATCCCATGGATAGAGGAGTCTGGTAGGCTGCAGTCCATGGGGTCGCAAAGAGTTGGACACGACTGAGCGACTTTCCTTTCACTTTTCACTTTCATACATTGGAGAGGGAAATGGCAGCCCACTCCAGTATTCTTGCTTGGAGAATCCCAGAGGCGGGGAAGCCTGGTGGGCTGCTGTCTGTGGGGTTGCACAGAGTCGGACACGGCTGAAGTGGCTTAGCAGCAGCAGCAGCCTACAACACAGACCCCCGTGGGCTACCCTGGTGGCTCTGTGGTAAAGAATCCGCCTGCCGAGGCAGGAGATGAGGGTTCAATCCCTGGGTCAGGAAGATCCAATGGAGAAGGGAATGGCCATCAAGTCCAGTATTCTTGCCTGGAAAATTGCTTGGACAGAGGAGCCTGGTGGGCTACAGTCCATGCGTCACAAAGAGTCAGACATGACTGAGGGACTAATAGTTTTCAACCATAATTAGATAGAAATAAAATCAGTATTTTCATCCCTCTCAGTGAGTTGTTTCTCTTATTGTCAGATGTCCCTCTTTAACTCTAGTAATGCTACTTGTATTAAAGTTTATACTGAAAAATCTCTTGCCCTCATTCAATTACCAGCATACATTTCACTTTTACCCTTGTTATGTCCACTGAAAGACATTGATGTTATTCATGATTTCAACAGATAATCTTTTGTATTTACCCACATTCTTACCTCCCTGGATACTTTTCATTCCTTTCTTTGTCCTGTATAACATAGACATGACAGCTCTTTTCTTGGTTAATATTCCCATGTTACACGTTTTTTCCATTCTTTTTCTTTCAACCTATCAATTTTCATATTTTTAAGTGTGTCTATTACTTGTTATATCCACTGAAAGACATTGATGTTATTCATGATTTCAACAGATAATCTTTTGTATTTACCCACATTCTTACCTCCTTGGATACTTTTCATTCCTTTCTATTGTTCACTGCTTTCATCTGACATCAGTTTATTTCAGCCTGAATAATTAATTGCAGAATTTCTTGTACTGTGTGCAGATAATTATTTCGTTTTTGTCTCTAAGCATCTTTATCTCATTTTGAATGATATTTTGCTGGCTATGAAACAGTAAATTATTAGCTTTTCTTCCTTAAGCACTTTAAAATGTCGCTTATCTTCTTCCAGTGATCCTTTAGGAAAGTTACCTGTCAGCTTTATTTCTATTACTTCACAGCAATGGGTCTTTTTCTCCGGCTGGTTTTCTGAGATGCTCCTCACTTTTGCTTTCAGCAGTTCCACTGCCGTGTGCCTTGTGTGTGGCTTTCTTTACCTTGCTTGAAACTTCCTGCAGTTCTCACATCTGTGTGTTTATACATATCATTGGTTGAAGAAAGTTCCTGGATATCACTTCCAATATTGTTTCTGCCTCATTTTCCCTCTTCCTCTCTTTCCCACCTGGGTCCCCGAGTCCTTTTTTCACTTGGTTGATTTTCAGTCATTTCACTGTTAGTGTATGGAAACTCAATTGACTTCGGTATGTTGATTTTATATCCTACAAATTTACTGAATTCATTAATTAGTTCTAACAGTTTTTGGTTGTCTTAGGGTTTTCTATACATAAAATCCTGTCATCTGAAAATAAAGAAAAATTTACTTTTCCTTTCTGATTTAGGTAACTTAAAAAAAAAAAACTTACCTGATTGCTCAAGCTAAGATTTCTAGTGCTTTGTTAAATAAGGGTGGTGAGAATGGCTACCCTTATCTTGTTCCTGATTCCAGAGGAAAAGCTTTCAAAATTTTACCACTGAAGATGGAATATGTGGCTTTTGCTATATGGTTTTTATTATGTTGAGGTATGTTCCTTCTATATTCAATTTTTCGAGGGTTTTTATCATTAAAGGATGTTGGATTTTATCAAATGTTTCTTTCTGCATCTGTCGAGAAGGATGACTTTTATCTTTCCTTCTTTTGATATGGCTACCACATTCCTTCTTTTAATGTGGATATAATATTTAATGTGGTTTATATATGCTGAATTATCCTTTCATCCCAAGAATAAATCCCACTTGATTCTGATGTATCATCCTTTTATGTGTTGTTGAATTCAATCTGCTAATATATTTTACAAAGAAGGCATGCAACTGGCCAACAGATACATAAAATAATACCAATGTTCCTAATCATCCACACCTGTTAGAACAGCTATCATCAAAAATATAAGAGATAACAAGTGTTGTCAAGGATGTAGAGAAAAGGGAACCCTCGTGAAATGTTGATAGGAATGTAAATCAGTTCAGACACTATGGAAAACAGAATGGAGTTTCCTTAAAAGCATTCAAAGTAGAATTACCATCTGATTCAACAATCCTACTTCTAGGTATGTATCAAAAGGAAATGAAATAAGATATTGAAAAGATACCTACACTCCCGTGTTCACTGCAGTATTATTCACAACAGTCAAGGAAAAACCTAAGTGTCTGTCAATGGATAAATAGATATAGACATATAAGAGAATGTTATTCAACCGTGAGAAAGAAGGACTGAAGCTGAAGCTCCAATACTTTGGCCATCTAATGTGAAGAACTGACCCATTGGAAAAGACCTTGATGCTGGGAAAGATTGGGGTCTGGAGGAGAAGGGGACGGCTGAGGGTGAGATCGCTGACTGGCATCACCAACTCAATGGACGTGAGTTTGAGCAAACTCTGGAAGATGACAGTGAAGCGCAGGGAAGCCTGGAGCGCTGCAGTTCGTGGGGTTGCAGAGTTGGACACGGCTGAGTGACTCAACAACGACAGCAGGAGAAAGAAGGAAATCCTGCCTCTTGAGTCAACACGGATCGACCTTGAGGGCGTTGCGCTAAGTGAGATAAGTCAGAGAAAGATAAATTAAATATGATATCACTTATCTGTGGAATTTTTAAAAGTTATACAAACAGAGAGTGGAATGATGGTTACAGGAACCAGGGACAGAGGAATTATGGAGATAATGGTCAGAGGTTACAAACTTTCAGTTATAAGAGGAATAAGTTCTGGAGATCTAATGCACGGCATTGTGATTATAGTCAACAAGACTGTTTTATTCCTAGACATTGCTAAGAGACTAGATATTAATGTTCTCGTGAACAATTAGCATTAATTGTGTGATGTGATGGAGGCATTGGCTAATGTTACAAGGGCAGTCATACTGCAGTATAGACTTGTGTCAAATCAACACACCTTAAGCCTACATAACAGTATGTTAATTATGTCTCAATAAGGTTGGAAAAAAAATTGGATGCTTATCTGAATAAAACATCCAAAAAGTCACAGTTTAGAATCTAGTCCAAATTACAGAACCCTCACATTAATAACTGTCAACCATACTTACAAAGCAACAACAAAATGGATGCTAATTCATGGAAAGTATTAAAGAAAATGAGACTTTGATTACATTGAGCAGAGCTCAGTCAAGGAGGTTTAGACCAGATATTCAGGTAGAGGAAGTATTTGTAGTGGCAAGAGGAAGAAGTTATTTCAGATTGGAAGAAGAGCTTGAACTGAGAGAGAAAACATAAGGTAGATATGGTCTCATGCGTTTAGAGCAACAGGAAGACTGGACAGGTCATGCTCTTCTCCTGGGAAGCTGTAGTCTTTGCACTCAACACTTGTGTATTGCTGCCCTCCATCTCATGGGCAACATGTCTTGGTCCTGATTTTTTTAAAAAACCAATATATTTATTATGATTCTTGCAAATTTAGTTGCTGTCAGTTTCTACCCATCCTCCCCACATTCTACTGCCAAGCAGCTTTCCTTCCAGGTTTGCTTGTGTGTTCTCTCCACCAGTTTGGTTTTGGAGGCTCTGCTTGTAGCTGCCCTAATTCTGTACAACATACAGACACCATTTAGCAATGTTTCCCTCCTCTGGTCTGATACATGATCCCACAAGCTGGTTCCTTATGCTGTGAATCCATCTTTTCAGTGTGAGCAGACTGCCTTCATAGCAAGACCTTAAAATAGTTTTTTTCTTAAGACATTGAACATGAAGGGCTTTGAGTGGGCTTCAGCCTAGGACAGGACCACTTCAGCTTCACGGCTCCACACAGACTCCGCCTTCAGGACTCTGTGATGTAGCGAACTTGCCTTGTGGACTTTGTACAGGGGCTTGGCTGGACTCAGCTTTCTTAAATTCACCTACTCCTAGCTTGGCCTTATACCAACAACGTAGCCACCAGTCAGCCCTGTGTGACCTCATCGAATAATCAGGAGAAATTGGTCTTATACAATTGTTTTATTTGTATTCTTAACTGTTGTGACTCCTATGGTTTGAAAGCTGAATGCTGGAAGCAAATCTAAAAGTCTATTTGTCTATTTTTGCATTTGTCTATGGGTTTTATATAAAATAATTTTTGAAATGTAAAGGTAAGCACAAATGTAGGTGTTCATTATTGGATGCATTTTAGTTATGCTAATGAAAACATGTTTACTAACACATTATGCAAGGTAACAAGTTTATTTAACACAATAACAATCATTCTGAAGTACTGAGGCATTTTTTAAAAGCACAGCCTTTGCTAACAAAGGCTCAGAAGTCTTGCAGCATCTTTCCTGACACGTTCTATTCACAGACAATGGCTCTCCTGGGTCCAGTAGAATAATCACAGGATCCTCTTCGTGGGAGAAGCCGAAGAATTCATCGCTGTCAAACAATTTGGGTAAATGTTTAAAAATCACCATAATCACTGACTCTGTCCAAAATCCAGGTATGATTTTAGTTTAGTCCAATTCTTCACCTATCCCATTAATGACAACCTGACTGGGCTGCTATAATAAATACTAAGGACCATGTGGTTTAAACAATAGATGTTTATTTCTTACTGTTCTGGAAGCAGGAAAGTCCAAGATGCTAGCAGATTTGGTTCTCATAAAGTCTCACTTCCTGGCCGGCACGAGTCTGCCTTTTTGCTGGATGCTGGAGAGATGAAGCTGTTGTCTATTCCTCTGCTTATAAGGGCACAGCACAAGCCCCATCATAGGGGCCCCACCCTCATACTTTCTGTGACCCCGTGGACTGCAGCACACCAGGCTTCTCTGTCTTTTACTGCCTTCCAGAGTTTGTACAAACTCATGTCCACTGAGTCAGTGATGCCATCCAACCGTCTCATCCTCTGTCATCCCCTTCTCCTCCTGCCTCAGTCTTTCCCAGCATCAGGGTCTTTTCCAGTGAGTTGGCTCTTCACATCACATGGCCAAAGATCTGGAGCTTTAGCTTCAGAATCAGTCCTTCCAATGAATATTCAGGATTGATTTCCTTTAAGATTGACTGGTCTGATCACCTTGCTGTCCAAGGGACTCTCAACAGTCTTCACCCTCGTGGCCGTATCTAAATCTGATTACCTCCCTAATCCCCACATCCTCACCCCCATATCATTGCATTGGGAGTTAGGGTTTCAACATATGAATTTGGGGGTGGGGGACACACCCAGTCCTAAAATAACCTTTCCCTGTGACATTGCAGTGCCTTCCACTCCTCCATAGAAGTACTTTTTCCTGCCCATTGACTTTGGCCATGAACGTGCAGACTTGCTTTGGCTAAAGATATCTTACAAAGTAACATAAACAAAATATGATAAGCTCTTGAGTCATAAAACTGCCTTAACGACTAGCATTAGGAGAACATTTTTCATCTGCTAGCGTCCCAACAGGAGGGTGAGTGTTGTGTAGAGCAGATCCAACCCAACTTCTACAACAGTAAGAAATACCCTCACCAGCTTGAAGAATTTTAGGGAGATGCAGAACTGCCCAGCAAGCTCCTCTTAGGCTAGCTAAACCCCAGCAAATCTACAAACAAGTACATATTTTAAGCCACCTAGTTTCAGAGTGGTTTGTTATACGCACCAGTCAACCAAGACAGCAATATTCTTCAGTGTATCTTGTGTTCCACAGCAGAATTGCAAAATATTTTTATGTGAGTCCTTTATGTTTCCATTCAAGTATAGTCCTGAGAGTTTTCGCCTGTGGTGTTACTCTGAGTGAAATATTCACTATTACATTTTAAAACTATAAATAACAAAGCAATTAAGATGTGAATATTAATTTTGTGCTCAGTTTCCTTATTGAATTGTCTTAAAATTACTAATATCCTTTTTACATTGATGATAAAGTTTTATTTTTCATAGAATCTAGCATAATCATCTATACTAAATGGTTATGTTTACACATATTTCACTGTATTCAAATATAACACCACATTTTTTTGTGTTCAAAATGTCTTTACCTGCAAGTCTGTTCTTTCAGGTCATCTTTCATGTAACTGGATTATATCCTCAATAAACTTTAAGTAGGCATAATTTATGGGCTTCCCAGGTGGTGCTAGTGGTAAAGAATCTCACCTGCCAGTGCAGGAAATGCTTGAAACAAGGGTTTGATCCCTGGGTTGGGAAGATCCCTTGGAGGAGCTCATGGCCATCCACTACAGTATTCTTGCCTGGAGAAACCCATGGACAGAGCAGCCTGGTGGGCTTCAGTCTGTGGGGTCACAAAGAATTGAATAGGACTGAAGCAACTTAAGTTGCAGGCACAGGCATAATTTATGTGCAATGTAATACACATTTTATGTGTACAGTTTAATGAGTTTTGACAAATGTGTATAACTGGGTAAACACTGCTACAATCAAAGATGCAGAAAGTTTTAATTACTCTAGAAGGATCCTTGGAGTTCTTTGAAGTGGAGCTCTATCCTGAATCCCAAAGCATCCATTGATTTTCTTTTTGCCATTACAGATTATTTCAGTCTCTTCCAGGAAATCAACAAGATGGAATCATACACTACTTGGTCTTTTGTATCTGGTTTCTTTTGTTCAACATAATATTTCTGCAGTTCTTCTGTGTAGCTGTATATATTGGAAGTACTTGTATTATTTAACTGCCAAGTAGTATTCCATGTATGAATATATCAGTTTACCCATTTCCTAGTCAGTGGACATGGGGCATGTTTCCAAATTTGGGCTAGTATTATAAGTATTTCTGTTTTTATACATCTTACTCTTATTTGTATTTCTTTTATTGGGCAGGTCAATTTCTTTTTGCTACATACCTAAGATTAAAATTGGTCATGGGGTAGGTGTATTTTTAATATCATTAGAAATTACCAAGCATATTTACAAAATGGTCTACCGTTATGCATCCCCCACCAGCAGTATTTCAACCATTCTAATGAATAGGTAGTACTATCAAATCATGGGTTTAATTTGCATTTCTATAATGACTAAGGATATTGAATGTCTTCTCATATACTTGATGGCCATTCAGACATCTTTGGTGAAACACCTACTTAAGTCTTCTGCTTACTCTTTAATTTGGGTTGTTTGTATTTTTATCAGTTAGTAGAACTTATTTATATAGCCTGTGTCACATACATGTGTTGTAAGTATTTTCTTTTCTGTGCCTTTCCTTTTTCATGTACTTAACAGTGTCTTTGCAAGAACAGTTTAGGGAGACAGTTTTTCATAGTTTTCTCATGTTTATTCATTTACTGTGAGTAAGTTACTACCTGAACTTTTTTCTAGACTATCTTTTAATGGATGTTTGTATAGCAAGTAGCTTTGAAAGCAAGAGATGTTATCTCCCTCCAGAGCAAAAGGCAGACATATTAGCTGTCCGGTATAATAAATGTAATGTCTGCTTCTAGAGCAAAGGGCAGCCATAGAACATTGCACATCATCGAAGATTGAGTTCCCTCCTCTGTAAAGCACGTTGGCTCAGTGGTAAAGAATCCACATACCAATACAGGAGGTGAGGATTTGATCCCTGGTTGGGAAGATCCCTTGAGGGAGGAAATGGCAACCTGTTCCAGTATTCTTGCCTGGAAAATTCCATGGAAAGAAGAGCCTGGCAGGTTATAGTCCATGGGTCACAAGGAGTCCAACACAATGAAGCATGTGAGCAAGAATGCACCTCTATCTTGCAACTAACTGCATGTTCAAATATCCATCTGCCTCATTGCCGTGGGATTTGGGAACAAAGAATATTGGTGAAAAGATATAATAGTCATACTACTTCCTATGCCTTGAGTAATAGAGTTTTGACCGAGGAGTCTTGGATGATAGCATATATGGAACTATGGCAGGCTAACACATTAGTTTGCAAGTTGGGTAAAATGTGAGATCCTTCACAGCTATTGGCAAGCAGACATTTGTAATTTTATGAAGCATACTTATCAACTTTTCCTTTTATAGTCATATGCTTTAATGTGTTCTGTTAAACAAATAGCAAGGTCACTGAGATTTTCTTCTAAAATTTGTAATTTAGATTTTATGATCGGGTTTATGATCTACATTCTCTGCGCTCAGTCGCTTTAGTTGTGGCCGGCTCTTTACAGCTCCATGGACTGTAGCCCACAGGCTCCTCTGTCCATGAGGTTTTCCAGGCAAGAATACTGATTGCAGTGGGCTACCATACCTCCCTCCAGGGAATCTTGCCCAGGGATGGAATTCAGATATCTAACATCTCCTGCCTTGGCCAGCAGTTTCTTTACCGTCAGCGCCATCTGGGAAGTCTGGTCTAACATCTATCTCAAGTTAATTTTTGTATATGTTGTAAAGTATAGATAACTTCATTTTAGAAAATAATGAAATCTAGTTGTTCTGGCACCATTTTTTGTAAACAATATTCTTTACCTCTGAATTATCTTGGTACTTTTGTAATAATCAAAGGACCATGGACACATGGTTTAATTTTTGGATTTTCTATCAATTCTTTTGTCTGTCTATATATTCCCATGTACTATAGTTTATTTAAGTCTTGTATGTGGCAGTTCAGTTTCTCCAACTTTATGATTTTTTAAAATCTCTTCTACGTCTTTTGCTCTTTTATATACATGTTAAAGTCATCTTAGCAATTTTTATAAAAACTCTTGCTGTTTCTCATTGGGACTGTATCACATCTGTTTATTAATTTGTGGAAATCTAAATCCAAATATTTAGTCTTTCAATCCATTAACAAAGATATATGTATTTTAGTTCCCTTTGATTTTTCTCACTAATAAAACTAATGTTTATTAGTTTTCAGTTATACTTCCTTTCGTTATTTGGCTAAATTTATTCCTAATTATTTCATATTTTTAGATGGTATTGTAAATGATACAGGGCTTCTCTGGTGGTGCAGATGGTAAAGACTGCCTGCTATGCAGGAGAGTTTGAAACCTGGGTCAGGAAGATGCCCTCTCGGAGGGCATGGCTACCCACTCCAGTATTCTTACCTGAAGAATTCCATGGACAGAGAAGCCTGGTGGGCTACAGTCCATAGGGCCAGAAAGAGTTGGACTTGACAGTTTTATACATTTTATTTTATTTTTCATTTATTTATTGCTAGTACAGAGAAATATGATTGCTGCATCTTGACTTGGGTCATACTATTTTGCTAATTTCACTTACTAGCTCTAGCAGTTTCTTATAGATTTCTTAGGATTTTCTATATGGATGATCATGTTATCTGTGAGTGAAGAAAGTTTACCTCTTCATTACCTATCTACATGCCCTTTGTTTCCTTTTCTTGACTTTCTGCACACTGTGTAGTTTTGGATATTTAATCAGAAATTTAATTCATTAATAAATATAGGGCTTTCTGACCATTTGGTTCAGGAGTCTGTAAATTTGCTTCTTCTAAAAAAAAAATACACTGATTTTTGCATACTCACTTTGTATTTTTCAACGTTATTGAATTTATTACTTCTAACAATGTTGTGATGAAACCTTTAGGATTTTCTATATATATAAGATCATGTCTGCAAACAGGGACAATTTTACTTCTGTCTTTCCAATTGTGATACCTATTCCTTCTCGCTCTCTCTTTTTCTAATTGCACTGACTAGGACTTCTGGTACTATATTGAATAAAAATAGGAAGAATGAGCATCTTTGCCTTGTTCCTAATACTAGAGGAAAATCTTAAGTTTTTTACCATTGATTAAATTTTTACATATACCTTTCTTTTGCTGGGGTATGTTTCAAGTATGTTGAGAACTTTTATCATGAAAGAACACAGAATTTTGTCAAATGCTTTTTCTGCATTTATTGAAATGGACATGTGGTTTTTACAGGAAATAGCAACCCACTCCATTATTCTTGCCTGGAAAATCCCATGGACGGAGGAGGCTGGTAGGCTACAGTTCAAGGGGACGCAAAGAGTCAGACACGACTGAGTGAGTTCACTTTCACTTTTGTTAATGCAGCGTATCACATTAATTGATTTTCATATGTTGAATCGTCCATCCTTGCATCTCAGTGCTAAGCCTGTTTGATCATAGTGTATGATGTTCTTAATGTGCTGTTAAATTTGGCTTGCCAATAATTTGGCTTGCAGTATTTTGTTAAGAATTTCGGCATCTAAATCCATCAGGAGTATTGACCTGTAGTTTTCTTTTTTGTGTGTGGTGTCTTTTTCTGGCTTTGGCATTAGGGTAATGCTAGCCTCAAACAATGAGTTTGAAAGGGTTCTGTCTCCTTCGGTTTTTTAGAAGAGTCTGATAAGGATTGGTGCTGATACATTACATATTTGGTAGAATTCTCCAGTGAAGCCATCTGGTCCCAAACCTTTCTTTGACGGGAGGTTTAAATCATTTATTCCATCTCCACAGTAGTTATGTGTTTCTCCTGACTATATTTTTTATAATTTGGTCTTGATAGGTTGTGTATTTCTAGGAAGCACCCATTTCTTCCAGGTTGTCCTATTTGCTGGTATATCATTGTTCATACTAATCTCATGATTCTTTTTACTTCTGTGGTATCAGTTGTAATGTCTCTTATTTCATTTCTGATTGTTTGTATAAGCTTCCTTTCAGTTTACATACTTAGTTTCTCTTTAAATGGTACCTCAGGGACTTCCCTGGTGGCCCAGTTAACCCACCTTCCAGTGCAGGAGACGCAGGTTCGATCCCTGGTCAAGAAACTAAGATCCCACATACCACAGCAACTTAGCCCAAGTCCTGCCAGAACAAAAGATCCCACATGGCCTCAACAGGTGCTGCAATGAAGGTCCCATGTGCTGCAAGGCAACGAAGATCCGACGCAGCCAAATAAATAGACAAATCTATATATATTTAAAATGATACCTCATTTATCTGTAACTTCTGTACATTTGTGTTGAGACCATTGTATTTTACATATTTATGATCCAGATATGAAAAAAAAAAACAGACAAAGTCTCTCCC
Organism: Madoqua kirkii; assembly: GCA_006408675.1. Classification (NCBI taxonomy): domain Eukaryota; kingdom Metazoa; phylum Chordata; class Mammalia; order Artiodactyla; family Bovidae; genus Madoqua; species Madoqua kirkii. Next base: position 11,960 of record SJYC01067046.1, read on the forward strand.
TTTGTGGATCTTGGAATTTATTGGTATGGTTATGATAATGCTTACATCTTCTGAAATAATATGAACCTATGTCAATGCTAAATTCAATTCTCTTTATTTCCCTTGTTCAAATCCAAACTCATAAAGCCCAGATAAATTTCCTCTCCTTCTATACTGCTTTCTTCCTCTGCTCAATGAATGTCTCCCTTTTACTTAGATACTATATTATCATCTGTACCAATGTGCAGGCTTTATATTAAACACTCTCAATTTAATTAATCAAATATACTACCAGAGCATATTTATTCTATATTATATTGCCATTTTGGAACACATTTTCCACACCGGAATACTTTCTTTGGATCTGTCAAAGATAGAGCCAAACATTAAAGTGGTGAAAACAGATGCTATTCAGTAACTACTGATGATAAGGGAAAGGGCTGAGTTCCATTCCAATTTATGCAAAACTGATTAAGTGTTTTAAAGGGATAATGAGGGATTAGGGAAGGAGAGAGCTCAAACTGGGTCAGGGGAGTGGGAAGCTATGGAAAGTTGGGGAAGAGTGTCCATTAGTAGACAAGCAATTAGGCCACCTGTCTCTCCTGGCTAGCAATGATGGAAATTAGGATTATACCCTCCTCCAGAGGCTGGGAGACAGAGGTCCTATCCTTTCTAAAGTTTACATTTTGAAAGAATGGCTTTCAGTCCTTGAGAAAGCCACTTCATGGTCATAGGAGCTATATACACATATGTCTCAAAGGGATGAATGAAGGATTTATAACTAAAAGCTTTTTTTTTTTTTAGCACATTTTTTAGGGGAGGTGGCAGGAGCCTACTGCCAAGTGTTGGCTAGAACAAATTTAAAGTTCTTTTCTTGGGCTTTTTTAGGCAGGAACTCAAAGAAGGGCTGGGTCATCCTAGCATTGGGGCCATAGGCTGCCAACCAAAAGCCTTGAATGGTTTGGTAAAGTCTCTTAGTGCAGAGGATTGAAGGGATTGTTACGTACTGAGAGTTGAGGTAAGGAGCAGCGGCTGTGCTTTGCTGGAACAGCTGTGAAGAGATACCCACGTCCAAGTAAGACAGTAGGTGTTGTGAGAGGGCATCAGAGGGCAGACACACTGAAACCACAATCACAGAAAACTAGCCAATCTGATCACATGGACCACAGCCTTGTCTAATTCAATGAAACTAAGAAATGCCGTGTGGGCCACCCAAGATGGGCGGGTCATGGTGGAGAGGTCTGACAGAATGTGGTCCACTGGAGAAGGGAATGGCAAACCACTTCAGTATTCTTGCCTTGAGAACCCCATGAACAGTATGAAAAGGCAAAATGCTAGGATACTGAAAGAGGAAGATCTTTTCACAGCTATTTGTAATGCCTCCGCAGACAGCCATTTTGCTTTTCTGCATTTCTCTTCCATAGGTTTGATCTTGATCCCTGTCTCCTGTACAATGTCACGAACCTCCATCCATAGTTCATCAGGTACTCTGTCTATCAGATCTAGTCCCTTAAATCTATTTCTCACTTCCACTGTATAATCATAAGGGATTTGATTTAGGTCATACCTGAATGGTCTAGTGGTTTCCTCTACTTTCCTCAAGAAGGAGACAACAGAGGATGAGATGGCTGGATGGGATCACTGACTTGATGCACATGAGTTTGGTTGAACTCCGGGAGTTGGTGATGGACAGGGAGGCCTGGCGTGCTGCGATTCATGGGGTCACAAGTAGTTGGACACACTTGAGCGACTGAACTGAGAGTTTGTAGTTCTTAGCTTCCATCTTTGCATTCCAAATTAGTTTAAATACGAATAGTCCTTTATTTTTTGGTGGTCCTTTTACATTTTAATATTTATTTTGATAAATCTATAATATTTTAAGTTTTGAGGAAACCTATGTTTATATGACACTGCTTGGATCAGAAAGAAAAATATTGAAAAATTAATCCTATTTCCCTAAAAGATAGTTTTTCAAAGTCATTGCAGTTTTATTTTTTATTTTCATGGTATTTAAAAATTTTTCTGTTATAGCTGATCAACAATGTCCTTAGTTTCAGGTATACAACAAAGTGATTCAGTTATACATAAACATCTATGTATTCTTTTTCAAGTTCTTTTCCCATTTAGGTTATTATAGAATATTGAGTAGAGTTTTCTGGGCTATATATAGTAGGTTCTTATTGGTTGTCGATTTTAAAGATAGCAGTGTGTACACAGGAATCCCAAACGACCAGTCTGTCCGTCTTCCCACTCTGGTACCGTGTTTATTCTCTAAGTCTGTGAGTCTGTTTCTGCTTCGTAAATTACTTCATTTGTATCATTCATTTTTTAGTTTCCACATATAAGCGATAACCTATGATATTTGTCCTTTAATGATAATAGTCCTTTAATAAAGTGAAAGTGAAAAGTGAAAGTGAACTCGCTCAGTCATGTCCGACTGTTTGCAGCCCCTTGAACTGTAGCCTACTGGGCTCCTCCATCCATGGGATTTTCCAGGCAAGAATAACGGAGTGGGTTGCTTTATTCTCTAAGTCTGTGAGTCTGTTTCTGCTTCGTAAATTACTTCATTTGTATCATTCATTTTTTAGTTTCCACATATAAGCGATAACCTATGATATTTGTCCTTTAATGATAATAGTCCTTTAATAAAGTGAAAGTGAAAAGTGAAAGTGAACTCGCTCAGTCATGTCCGACTGTTTGCAGCCCCTTGAACTGTAGCCTACTGGGCTCCTCCATCCATGGGATTTTCCAGGCAAGAATAACGGAGTGGGTTGCTATTTCCTTCTCCAGAGGATCTTCCCAACCCAGGGATTGAACCCAGGTCTCCTGCATTGTAGGCAGATACTTTACCGTCTGAGCCACCAAGGAAGTCGATAATCCTTTAATAACCAGATTCCAATTCTTGTTTTCTGTTGGTATTGACTAGCCTGTTCTGCTCATTGCTGCGTACTGAAGATCTGGTGAAAGGGCTGCTGTGTGTGGTTGAGCAGTTTACATACTGCACAAATATGCCTGGATGAAGAATGAGAGAGAGCTTAAATTCAGCTTGTGTTTTGCATGCTGTGAGTCCCAACACCAGCAATCCTATCTTTCAAATCACATAAATATTCATGTGACCTACTGGTTAACCTGCCAACGGCAATGCCTAGGTCACAGGGTTCTAAACGATACTAGATAGACATCTTCTAACCTTTTGTTCCTAAGAGTTGAGGTAAAAGCAGCTTTAAGCAAAATTTTCAATAATTACCTTGGCTTTTGCTTTTGTTTTGTAACCAGAGAAATTTACATTTGCTAAGTTTCAGGTTTTTTGCGCACTTGGAGCACAAGTGAGTCCTTTGTAAGAGTCTGATTAGATTCCACTGAAGGTCTTCAAAAGAATGGTTTTGTAGCCGAAGGCTTCTCAAACATAATCACTACCTTAGTAACCAATGTCACTATGAAGAGAAACAGATTCCCTTGGGGCAGTTGAGTGTCTTTTGAGAATAGAAAGTGATATATTTGCTTAGATCAAGAAAATTAATTTTTAAAGTTCTTCATGGTAGTATAAGATATTTAATTTTTTTGGAAAAAATATGGAAAGGCTAAAAGCTCGGATGTATATCAACATCCTATGCCAACCTCAACTTTAGTGATATCTACATTTCAGACTTTGTATAATTGACTGAACTGGCTTTTTTCCCCCAGTTTTTGCCTGAAATCAAAATAGATTTCAAGGTCTCCCATTAAGCATCAGAGAGGTAAATTGCTGCCCACTGCTAAGAAGCAAAGATTCTTATTTGTCTGTTTCAAAACTCATCAGAGCATATTCTTCAGTTACCATGGAAGCTGTCTCAAGCTAAATCTGAGAGGGTATCTGGGCAGAACTGAAATACCAGCAATAATAGAAAGAACCAGGTTTTAATTCTTCTGGAAATTATTTGCATATTTTTTCCTTACCTGAGGTGCCAAATCATTTAGACTACATTGACCTGACTTGGATATTAATGATTCTGAAGAAATACATGTGGGAAAATTTTTGATAGGAAAAAAAATTAGAGTTGGAAAACAAAAGCTGATAGAATCCACACTGACAAACAAGTTTTAATTTTTCAAAGTTGAGCATTTCAGTTATGTAGGTTTTACTATTGATTTCATCAATTGTATTCAAAAGTGAATGCTATAATAATTCATGCTAGTTTGTATCTATATTGTTCTTAGGTAAATAAGTAACAAAGCTCTTCATAATCCTTAGCATTTAATATAATTAAAATTTAGTCAATTTCTCCAAAATACTGCCTAATGTCCAAGTTTAACTGATAGTCATAGTTTCGTCTTACTTGGCACAGATACAGGCATTGTTACAATAAACTGAACATTTTTCCAGTATCAAAAATTCATAGTTGTAATATAAAGAACATATTAGTTTTTCAGATCAGGTGTAAAATTAGATACAGTTATGACAACTATTTCTTTGTTCCCCTGTGGTAAAAGTATCTCTTTAAATTTTAGATTCTTTTTTATGTGTTCATAAACATAATAATTTTATTTTCAATTTATTTTTCTTGTTGGAAAATTTTAGAGAAGACAATAAATTATGAAATAGAAGAGAAAGAACTTAGGTAATTTTCCCAAAGTCAGTCCAGCCCTCTGATTGGAGGAAAGCTGTCTGAGGTGATTTCTTAGTTATTGCATCGTATCATACTGTAGTGTGAATGTTGTCAGAACTGAGGTTCTGAGCCCCTGATGTAGAGCAGCTGGCCTTTCCACTTGACTTATTTATGTCACCTTTAAATCTGAAGACTATCCAAATGGTAGTGCTATGCATTAACATGTCACTTAAAGTAGTTGAAAAACCCCAAAGCTTACTAGGTTGGTTGGTCTTCTGGTTTCAAGCATACTTTGCCTCAGTAATAAAAGCAGTGCTTCAGTAAAAGTATGATAAACCCTCAAATTTTCTGAATATGTGTGTTTCAGAAACTGCAATATGGGTGGCCATAACTAAATATTTTGAACAGAAAATATGTGGGGAACAATTAGATGTTGACTACATGGTGTTTGTCATGTAACATAAATTTGAATGGACATGGCCCTTGCTGTTTATCCATCCTATATATAATAATTTGCCTCTGCTAATGCCAAACTCCCAATCCATTTCTTCCCCACCCCTTCTTCCCCCTTGTCAGTCACAAGCCTCTTCTCTATGCCCAAGAGTCTGTTTCCGTGTAGATTTCACTTGTAAATGTTATCTCTTTCCGACTTACTTTACTTAGTATAATAATCTCCAGGAAGAACCACTGTCATGAAACTTTATTCCTAGGCTGCCTGAGTAGCCAGATGATTTGTTGTTTATTAATCTGTCTACATATTTATCTAATGAAATTCACCATAGTAGTTATTCTGCCCTTGTTTCATGTATGTCAAATATCTACATGTAATGTACTTTGATCATGTCATGATTGTATCACAAGAGGTACAATTATAAAGTTCACTACTTGGTAAATTATTCCTCTCTGGTAGAAAAGATAATAAATTATTATTATATTAATTGATTACATTGTTTCCCCTCATATAACACACAGATTGAAATCTATTTTGTTCCCTTGAAGATAATACTTAATGAGAGGTGATTAAATATGATTTTCATTAATGAAATAGTTTTTGTTTCAAGGGTAAATGTTAAACAAAAGCATCTTCTACAACTGATATCTGCTTAAAAGCTCTGAAAGCTTATGTATATTCAACTCATTCATCTATCACAAGTTCAGACTATTCAACTTTGCAAAAATTAAGCCATCTATGTCTTGTCACCACTGATGCTGGCTCTCAAATACTGTCTTGCACCCTTGTCATAAATAAATTAGGACATATGTAACAGTAAGGAAGAGGTGAATGCTAGCGACAGTGATGTAGCCCTAAACCAGTATGTTTAGGCATAAATAAACCATAACCTTTTGTATTATCTTTTCTACCATTTGCACCTCTACTGGAAAAAAAATCTGTATCATTGACATACAATTCACAGAATCTGAGTCTTAATCAAAGGTAACTAGTACATTAAACAAAGGTTTATCCCCTAGAGGATTAGATAATCCTTGGGTGGTCCCATCAATGTTCAGCAGGATATTGAAATGACATACAGTCATGCTTTCATCCTATTTCGAATAGGTGTAATTTTTCTGGCAGTACCAGTTTGTACTTGTCACATCATCATGCTTTAGTAGAAAACTCCTATTTTGAATTTAATTCTCTCCTTTTGCATCACAGAATATGCAGTCCTGAACAAAATGGGAAATAACTTACTTTCTGGAATTTTTCTGAGATTATGCAGAATTTTAATGACAGGAAAGAGTCTTTGACTTCAATAAATAGTCCCCAAAAATAGAGAAAAAGGAATAAACTCTACATAAATATGGCAAAGGGCCGGGCCCTATCTTCCTGTGCCTTATTGAGAAATCATGAAAAAGGTGAAGATCTTATTTGAATGTTGTTTCTAATATGTTAAATATTTTAAATTTATGATGTGTTTTGAGTTTCTTAGATTTTGCTTTGCTGTATGTTATGTCCTGGCTACCATTATTTGATCATCATTGGGATATCTTGTTTAATCTTATACTTGAAATTTCTCATTTCAGGAAACTTTCCACCCTCCAGATCCACAACTATCACATATTGCACTGAATTTTGTTTATCTCACAAGGGACATTTCCCTTTTCAGAACAAAAGTAATTTATATGAGACCTATATTTTAAATGCAAGATTTATTTGAACCTACAAGAGGAAGAACTAATGTCCTTTACTCAATTAAGTTGAAAACCCAACTCCACAATGTATTGTTTCTGCAAAGAATTTTTATTAAAAATATTGCAATAAAAGATTACAGAATAGCATATTGAAGAGCATATGGAGAAGTTTTTGCCTGAGGGAGTAAAAACATTAAATGACTTTGAATCATTTTATCAAAAAAATGTTGCAAACCAAGTGAGTGGAAAGTGAAGTCACTCAGTCATGTCAGACTCTTTGTAACCCCATGGACTGTAGCCTACCAGGCTCCCCCATGCATGGGATTTTCCAGGCAAGAGTACTGGAGTGGGTTGCCATTTCCTTCTCCAAAGAATGAATAATTAATAATAACTCAATACAACTGACCTTGTTGTTGTTGTTCAGTTGCTCAGTTGTGTCCGATTCTTTGCTACTCTGTGGACTGCAGCACGCCAGGCTTCCCTGTCCTCCATCTCCCGGAGTTTGCTCAAACTCACTAGAAAGTCTAAATTGACCTTTCTAGACTGCTAAGAGTTTATACATACAGTCCAAACCAAGTGGACTTTTCATACTTCAGCGTATACTTTAAACATATTAACTTTCTTTTTTAAGATCAGTTTTAGATTTACAAAAAACGATGATAATGCTTTACAGAATGCTTTACCCTCACACCCAGTCCTCCTTACTGACACTGTATCAGTATGATACCAGGTGGCGCTAGTGGTAAAGAATCCACCTGCTAAAGCAGGGGATGCAAGAGGCTGGGTTTGATCCTTGGAACAGAAAGATGCCCTGGAGCAAGGCACAGCAACCCACGCCAGCATTCTTGCCTGTAAAATTCCAAGGACAGCGGAGCCTGGCTGGCTGTAGCTCATGGGGCTGCAAAGAGTCAGGCATGACTGCGTGACTGAACACACACTTTAACACTGACGTCAGGCGGCTGCCTTAGGTATTCTTTGCCAGGTTCCTCCACTGTAGAGATGCTTTCCCCTCTCCTTTCCGTACTGTATACTTGGGAAGCAAGTTGCTATGTGCAGTCCACATTAAAAGAGTGGACTCCTTACTGCCTCCATTTCTTGACATCAGAGTATTTGCAAATATTATTTGGAACTCTCTGCACAAGAAATTTGTCTCTTCTGTCCTTTATTTGATCATTTAGTTCTATAAGAATGGACTTACAGATGTTTATTTATACTTTGTGTTCCAGCCCAGTACTGTCTGTTGTTGTTGTTTCTGTTTTGTGTTTTAGTTGCCCAGATCGTTGCAGCTTTGACCACCGGTCAGTCTTTCATTTTGCTTGTGTGTCCCCTTGACGTGTCCCATCATGTGGGCTTTTGATTTTGTTTTCGCCACTTCCATATTTCTGGCACTCTAATATGCTCCAGGATTATCTTATTTCCTGCTCCTGCGCTAGAACCAGCCATTTCCCCCAGGACCCCTGGCTGCCCATTGCCAGTGGAGTGTCACTGCTTCAAGCCCCCTTAGCTGACAGAGCAAGAGATACGTATGTGTCTGTCAACCACTGGGTAAACGAATATACTCATTTCTCTATATACAATCATCTTGCATTTATTTTAAATTAAACACGAGTTTATAATCAAATCTCAATCCTGATCCATTACCACAACAAATACTTTTTGTGAAGAAGAGAAATTTTCTTTTTCTTATAATGGAGTTACTCAATTCAAACCCTATTTAAGGTGAAATTTTGAATTTGATTTCAACATCAGCCTCTGTTTTGCTTTTTATCCAAAGTTATTAAAATAGACTCATTTAAATATACCGCCCAGCATTTGGTTGATTCAAGTTGAATACCTGTTAATCTTCTAGGTACACAATATTATTACTTAGTAATATCTAGATATAAGGGCTTCCCTGGTGGCTCAGACGATAAAGAATCTGCCTGCAATGCAGGAGACTGAGGCTCAGTCCTTGGGCTAGGAAGATCTCCTGGAGAAGGGAATGGCTACCCACTTTAGTAGTCTTGCCTAGAGAATTCCATGGTCAGAGGAGCCTGGAGGGCTACAATCTACAGGGTCTCAAAGAGTCAGACACGACTGAGCGACTAACACTTTGACTTTTTTTCATCTAAATATAATCAACTTTTTTTTCCAGTTTCAATGAGATCTTTTTATTTATTTAAATCATAAACTTATGTCTTTTAGTTTGTATGAAAGGAAAAGAGAAGTTCTAAAGAGGTAGCTTGGCCTGATAAGTTCATTCTCTCATTAAGTCTTTATTTTCTAAAAAATTTGCTTTGTGAAAAATAAATACAGAAAAAATCACAGCAAACAAAACAAGATAGTAAATGAGTTAGGGAAATATTAGAAAAATGCAAAATTAGAATGGATTGTACCTAAGTTCCTTCACTGTCTTTTTGCTAGTTTTGAAAATCACTAATAAGTAATTAGATTCAAGGGATTTAAGTATCAGATAGAAAGTGACATTAGACTTAAGTAAGAGCTTAACTTAGAGATTCAGTAATTTTGTGACTGTAGCTACTTTATATGGTAATTATGATCCAAACATATATTATGCTAAAAGATCTATATCTTTGTTGTTGTTGTTGCCCTGCCAGGGTCCTGCCCTTTGCGATCCCCTGGACTGCAAGTGCTGAAGACCTCCCTGTCCTTCATCATCTCTCAAAGTTTTCTCAGGTTCATCTACATCGAGTCAGTGATGCCATTCAACCGTCTCATCCTCTGTCGTCTCTTTCTTCTCCCACCTTCAATCTTTCCCAGCATCAGGGTCTTTTCCAATGAGTTGACTCTTTGTATCAGGTGGCCAAAGTATTGGAACTTCAGCTTCAGAATCAGTCCTTGCAATGCATATTCAGAGTTTATTTCCTTTAGGATTGATTGGTTTGATCTCCAGAGATGCAAAATATTACTTGACCATGGTGTATGAGGCTTTTCATTTTACTGTTGAATTCAGTTTGCTAATATTTTGCTGAGCATTTATGCAACTACATTCATTAGGAATATTGGCCTATCATTTTCTTTTTCTTTTAACATCCTTGTCTGGCTTTGGTATCAGGGTAATGCTAGCTTCATAAAAATGAGTTTGGAACTGTTCACTCCTCTTCTATTTTTCAGAAGAGTTTGTGGATTGGTATTAATTCTTCTTTAAATGTTTGTTAGAATTTACCAGTGAAGCTATCTGGTTCTGGACTTCCATTGCTGGGAGGTTTTTGTTACTTTTCAATCTCCTTAAAAGTACCTGGTCCATCCATATTTTCTATTTCTTTATGTCTCAGCCTTGGTAGGTTGTATAATTCTAGAAATTTATCCATTTCTTCTAGATTGCCAATTTGTTGCTGTATATTGTTCACAGTAGTCTTTTATGATCTTTTGCATCCACTATGCATCCTGTCTATAGTTTTATTCATCTGAATCTTCTCACTTTTTGGGGAGTAAGTCTAGCTGAAGGTTTCTATATTTTATTTATTTTTTCCAAAAACCAGCTTTTAATTTCATTGATTTTTTTTCTATTGTCTTTTAGTCTCTATTTCACTTATTTCCACTCTGATCTCTGTTATTTATTTCCCTACAGCAATTTTGGCTTGTGTTTGGTCTAATGCTTTTAATTTTCTGAGGTATAAAAAATGGCTATTCTAGATTTTTATTATTTCTTAATAAAGTAGTTTATCATTATAAACTAACTTTTAGAATTACTTTGCTGCTCCAGTAAATTTTGGTAAGTTGTGTTTCCATTTTTATTCATCTCAAGTTTTA
>SJYC01067048.1:0-22251 GCA_006408675.1 Madoqua kirkii
TTAGGTGGTGGATTCCTGCTCCTTATCTCCCAGGTGCCAGGTACCCTCACTAAGTAGATCTAGTTTGTGCAGATGCTGGGTTAGGTTCTGGGGTTTCCAAATGAAAGAGGCATAGGTCCCATTCTGTATGTCACCCTACACTTTCTGTGTGTTTGGGAAAACTAATTTTCCATATAGACTATAAAATGGGGCTGATCGTTTTAACTCTTCCTTTGTATTGTTGTAAGAGTTAAGTGAGATGTAGCATGTGAAATCATCAGAATATCAGCTGGCGCAAAATCAACCTGCAGGGTTAGCTGTTCCTTCAGTACAATGAATAAAGGAGCCGGAAAAGTAAAACTCCACGTAAAATGAAGATGTGGCCGTGTGGTGACTCTAGCGAGCTTGGGGGAGGGGTGAAGGGCACTTGTCTTCTCTCAGGGGAAGGAGGCCTTCCTGGATGGAGTGGCTCCTGAGGCAAGAGCTGAAGGATGGACCGGAGTTAGGAAGGCAAAGAGTAGACAAGAGTTTTGCAGACAGACAATGACATTCAGGCAAAGGGTCAGAGGTCAGGCTGCATCAAGAGGGCTGGATACTTACATTAGGAAGGAGACCTGACATCAGAAGAAGGTGGGGGCTGAGAGCAGTCCAGTTCATGAAGGGTCTTGCTTTCCATGCTCAGGAAACTCATGCTCAGGCTTTTCCCTTCAGGTAGGGAGGTGTGAGGGGGTGGCAGAGGAGTGACATGTACTGACGGTCACTTTATAAAGGTAATCAAGGCAGCAGACTTACGTCTGGATGGGGAAAAAGCTCTGGCTGAGCGATTAGTTAGTAGACAGTTGTGCAAACCAAAGGAGATATCACGAGACTGGACTGGGCTGCAAACACAAAGGCTGACAGAGACCAACAGCTGCCATAGCTGAAAAAACCCAGCCAGGTGGGCAGCGGCCGCAGCAGACAGGAGAACTCAGGCCCTGCATCAGGACACCACAGCTTCAGTCACTTTCGGATTCCTTGGAGGATAGGTTGGCAAGTTACAGCTTCCTACAGCTTTTGTCTAAAAAAATTAAAAAGGAATTTACATTGGATTGTTTTGTTCAATTTGTCTGTGAATCTAGAACCACTCTAAATATATATATATATACATACATACATTTTAAAAAAGTATTTTGCCTTTATTTTTGAAGGAATTTACCATGAGTAGAGAATTCTGACTTGACAAGGTTTTCTCTTTTAACACTTAAATATCATTTTGTTGCCTTCCATATTGCATTGTTTCAGATGAGAGATCACTTGTAACTCTTAACACGCTCCCTTGATTACAGTGTGTCTTCGGTTGCTGTAAAACTTTTTCTTTTTCTTCTTGTGTGTTTGACTTAGTTGCAGAATGTGGGATCAAGATGCATCTTCAAAGAGTCTAGGTGACACTGTGGCTCAAGGTCAGCGTCCACCCCCAGCCTGAGCCCATGAGAGGGGAGCCACTCAACTCCCATCAGAGTCACCCAGCACCGCGTAGAGGTTGTTCCGTGCACACAGATCCATACTCAGGTGGGTGCCGCGCACAGTGTAGACACTGCATTTTCCATAATGACCTCCCCACAGGTGGAAGTGGCTTGTCTTGAAGAAAATGTGCCCTTTTCTAAAAGCAGAAAGCACCATGTGGACGGATGGTGCCCTGGGTGGGAGCCTGAGCAGCCTCACCTCAGGTGGAGGCAGAAGGAGCTTCCCAAGGGGGATGCAGGCCAGAGACCGAGGGACTGGGGAGCTGTCTCTCTGGCATGGATCAGCTGGTGTCAGCAGGAATCCTGAAAAGGCCCGGATGGGACAGTGGGAAGCTGGGCCAAGAGGGAAGAAGCAGAGACGAAAGTGGGGCTGAGAACCTGGAAGAGAAGACTCAGAGTCCTGTGTCCTGGTGGTGATGAAGCGTGACAGAGACAGGTGGGGAAAGGTGACTTTTTCAAAGTTCGATAAGACAGAGCCCCAGGGCCGCTTGGCAGGGCTCTAGGCAGGGGTCCAGTCTGTAGGCGCTGGAACTGGAGCTGGCAGAAGCCCCGAGCACACAGGTCTGCTCTCCAGACTCGAAAACCCAGAGTTCCAGACTCCATACATCTTCGGATTCCTGGCTGCTCAAGCTGTGCTTGACAGGTTGGTGGCTCCCAGAAGCGCCTTAGAGTTGGAGGACCCGTGAGCTTCCTTGACCTCACTCCATCTCCCCTCTGTTCCCCTGGGGTGCATTCCCCCCATTTCTCATTTTTATCTTTGGGTCCCACTTTCAGACCCCTCCCCCTGGAGCATCTTATGTTGAGCACAGGCCGATTCACAGGTGCCATCTTTCAGAAAACAGACAATTCTCATGGAAGAAAAGAAACGACAGCAGCAGTGGAAAAGAACCCGCCTGCCCAAGCTGGGGACTTGATAGATGGGTTTGCTCCCTGAGTTGGGAAGACCCCCTGGAAGAGGGCATGGCAACCCACTTCAGTATTCTTGCCTGGAGAATCCTAAGGACAGAGGAGCCTGGTGAGCTGCAGTCTGTAAGGCTGCAAAGAATCAGACATGAATGAAGTGACTTAGCATGCATGCAGGCTTTGCTGACACGAACTTGTCACTTTTATACTCATCTGAGGCTGTTCATTTCACCCTGTCAGCCTCATCTCCATGGAGATCCATCCCTCCCCCAAGACAGAGACGAGGAGATACAGAGCAGGGACCAGGAGCCCTGGAGGAGAGTCTCCTGCCATCCTCCTGTTCCTGGAGAAGGGGTCTACTCTGTCTTCAGTTGGCTCATTTTTCTTGGGAGCCTTGGGCCCAGGACTTAAAAATTCCTGCGGTGTTAGCCACGTGCTTTATCAGGAGAAATCCCTAACTTCTCCCTTCCTGGGTGGAACCCCGCAAGTGCCCAGCGCCACATGTGCTATCTTCCACGTCGGCAGCCTGGCACGACCTGGCTCCCTGCCTGGGGCAGGGGGGTGGCCTGGTTGTGCTTGTGGGAACCCAGTGCTCTGCTCTGTCACTCCTACCTGCCCCCCCCCAACACCTGCTGGCCAAGTTATCATAACGCAACTTGTTTTCCTAACAAAGGCCTCAAATTGTGCCACGGGCAGAGACGAGGTTATCTTGCTTGCTGAGCAAACAGAGAGAAGCTTATAAAACACCCCTGGCAGCGGGGAGTGTGCGCTCTTCTGGTGACCCTGGGATGCAGATGAACATGGACATGGGACCCCGAGGCACTTGGCTCCTGGCTGCGCTTCTCCTGCTGGGTTTGTGCGCCCTGGCGGGGGCCCAGAAACCAGGTAAGTGGAGGTTAAGTTCCCTGAGGGGAAGTGGAGCATCTGAGCCAGCGAGCCTGGGAGCCTTCTAGAACCCAGAGGGTGGGGGTGGAAGGATGTGAGGTCCTTGCCTCCTGCCCCCTGGGGGTCTCTGTTTGTATTAGTTTCCCTGGAAGTGAAAACGTGGATGGTAGGGAAGCAGGTGGGAAGGTGTCCTAGGACTGGGGAAGGTGGCCACGTAGCCGGCTCCTACGTGCGTCCACTCGCTTCCCGCCATTCAGGGAGGACAGTAGGGAGAGGGGTGAGATGTCCCAGGAGGACCTCTTCGGGATTGGTCAGGATGGTCTTGGGTGTGGGTGGGCCAGCTGGAGGAGGGGCTGGGTGGGAGGCCCATCGAGGTCTCCCAGGGGGTCCGACTTGCTCACTTTCATCCTGACCTTGGCTTGAGTCCATCTGTCCACCCTCTTGCCAGAAGGTTTTATTTTGAAACTAATAAAACACTTTCCGCCAAGCCCTATCAATTCCTCTGAAGGACGCTGTGTGGTTCAAACACGAGCGAGATAAGACAGCCTTTACAAGGCCGGAGCAGAGCTGATGGAGCATCCTGGATGCGCTGGCGGGGGGAGGGGAGCATGTGGGGGGCGCTGGCTGACCTGGGCTTCTCTGCAGATGCCTGCCAGTGCTCGCGCCTGAACCCCCACAACAGGGTGAACTGCGGCTTCCCGGGCATCAGCGGAGACGACTGCTTCTCCAGAGGATGCTGCTTCGACTCCAGTTCGTTGGGGTTCCCTGGTGTTTCAATCCCCTCCCGAAGCAAGGTAACGGGCAAGGTCCCCTCTTGAGCTCTGGCCAGCAGCCCAGGACCCAGCTTCCCCAGGCTCCCTAACTACCCAGGCCAGTCCAAAGGGAAGAGAAAACGCCCTCTGCCTCCTGTGTCCACATTAGATCCCGAGGATGAGCTGTTTGTCCTTTTAGGGAGACTTAAGGGATCTGACTGCTTGACTGTATTTGAAGGAAGAGCGAGCCTCAGGACTCTCTTGCTGTGGCTCCTGAACCAGCTTCTAAGGGACATAAAGGCATTATGTCCTTTAGATGGATGTTACTAACATAATGCGAACAGACCCCAAACGTTAAGAAATTAAGTTAAGGCTTCTAGAGTCATCTTTTGACAGTGAGTTTTGTATCTGTGCATATTATCAACTTAAAAAGTCACCTGTTTCAAGGCAGGCACACAAAGAGTTCTGTCTGCAAAGCAGACCCATTTGTGTGGAACTCAGTGCCCTGGGTCCCGTCCACACCCCTCAGGGGTGCCGGTCGGAGGCTCCCTGGCTATGGGGGAAACGAAACTGACGGTGGCCCTTCTCCAGGGGATCTTCCTGACTTAGGGATCAAACCCAGGTCTCCTGGATTGCTGGCGGATTCTTTACCACTTAGCCACCAGGGAAGCCACTCAATTCTTGGTCAAATGCTTTATAACTTTAAAGGGTCCTCCCAGGAGGTAGTGTGGGCAACTCCGCTTTATAGAGCCATGTCAAGTCCAGGGAGGTGAAGCAACTTTCCCTCTGACTTTGGGCATCAGGAAGAAGAGGTGGCCACCCACTGGTGCCCACATTTAGTCCAGGGGTGACAGTCCCAGGAGCCCCTGGTGCTGCCCGGAACCTGTGAGCCCAAGGTGCCCCCCTAGCAGGATGGGGTGGATGTGTCTGGCTGATGAGCCAGCCTAACTGCATCCCCCTGTTGTCCCCAAACCTGGTGGTGCCCTGCAGAGTCGCAGGAGTGTGTCATGGAGGTCTCGGCCGCAAGGACTGTGGCTACCCCGGCATCAGTCCAGAGGAGTGTGAGTCCCGGAGGTGCTGCTTCTCCAGCACCATCCCCCGAGTGCCCTGGTGCTTCTTCCCCATCTCTGTGGAAGGTAACGCTGGAGAACACAGGCAATTGCCCAGACACAGGCAGTTCTCAGAGGGAGTGGGAGCCGGGGTGGGGGAGGTCCTCGGCTGGCCAGGATGCCCGATACCAGGCCCCCAGACCCTGGGGGTGGTCAGTTCAGGAAAAACCGAACTCGTGTGGGAGCTTGCTGTTATTGTGAACCATCTCAGAAGTCAATTCGAGAATGTTCTCAACAACGACAGCTTTTTAAAAAAATAAATAAATAAACTAAGGCCTCGGGTCTTCCCACTGTGTCTTCTGTGATGGCTGTATAAAGCACCTGACCCTCAGCCTTGGCCCCAGGTCCCGGCACAGTTGCCTGGTGTCACTATTCTGGGAACGCCCCGCCCTGCGCTGAGCAAAGCAGATGTGGTCTCTTCTCTTGAGGACCCTGATGCTCTCTCCCATGACCACGGGTGACAGGCCCTGCCCCAATGCCGGTCCCGGGGGGCCATCTCCTTCCTGCCATCCCCTTAGTTACAGTGTGTCCCTGATCCTGAATTTGACAAGGAAAGACCACACGTTTCCAAAAGATGGGAAGAATGCATCCATCCTTTAAGGAAATCAGGATGTTCCAAAGAGCATGGCTTTTTTTTTTCAGAAGTTTCCAAGTGATTTTTTGAGTGACCTAAGGGTCTACTTGGAAAAGTACCAGTAATTTGAGAAGTATGGACCCCCAGAGGGCATCTGGCCCTCCAGCAGGGATGGCTGGACTGAGAGCTATAGTCCCGAAGACCCACGGAGCCTCTTAGCCTGGATGCCAGGCTTCCCGGCACTCTTACCAACTGTCTTGTGTTTCAATTTCTAGACTGTCATTATTAAGAGGCAGTGGCTTCAGAGAACCCTCCAGGCTCCTTGGATTCTCCGAGACAGAAGAAAACTCACCATCTTACAGTTTCAGGTTTCATGTTTCCCTAATTCCTGGGTGTTCATCATCTGCTTTTTATCCCTTTCAATGGCTTCACAAATGATTTCTTCAAATAAAGAAAGCCCTTAAAATCTGCTAAGTTCCATGTCGGCTTCATTGACACAGAGAGGCCAAAGCTTGGGAGCGTGTGTGTTTGAGAGAGAAAGTTATTGAGAGTACATATAAGCGTTGGGTGTAACTTTAATATTCTTTTATCTGCTATAAGAGCAAGAATTCATCTAATAGGTTTAGGCTACTCTGACAGTGAAAATGTATTGTATGTAAGGAAGTTTGGAATCCATGATCCCTTTAAAACTCTCATACTCTATCACTGTATAAAAATTCAACTACCCGTAAAAATTGGCTTCTCTGGTGGCTCAGTAGTAGAGAGTCCACCTGCAATGCAGGAGACACAGGTTCCATCCCTGAGTCAGAAAGATCCCCTGGAGAAGGAAATGGCAACCACTCCAGTGTTCTTGCCTAGAGAATTCCATGGACAGAAGAGCCTGGCAGGCCACAGTCCATGGGGTTGTAAGAGTCAAACATGACTTAGCAAATAAACCACCACCACCACATCCCTAAAAGCTTATTAGAAATTACAGGCTACTCTTGGAGTAACAGATAATTTCAGATTGTAATGACAAAATTGCTTTTACAAATGCATCACTGAGTGCTTGCTTTTGAAATTCGTGCAAGTCACCCTAATTCGCTTCCAAAAGTGCGTGGGGTCTTGGGCTTCTGTGCGTTCTCCCCTCGGCCCGGGAGCGCGAAGCCGCAGCACTGCGCTGTGACTTGAAAGCTGTTCTAAAGAGGAAGCTTGAAACTTTCATCAAGGCTTCTGTGCGGCCTTGGGAAGGTCGTGGCATGAAAGATACCTCGGGCACCTTGGTGAAGGGTTCCTGACATTCTGCCACTCAGGGGTGGGGGTGCAACATGGGTGATCTCAGGCCAGCCTCTTTGTGGCCTACCCCTCCTCCCTACCTCCTTCCCCAGCCTGGGCCCACAGTCACCCCAGAAACCCAGGGCCTCTCCTGTGTGACAGTGGCTTTGCACTGCAAGGTGGGAATTTTAGACTGTTTTTTCCAGGTAGAGGCTGAGCTCCACATCCCCTCTCTGACCTCTATTTTGAGAAAAGGGCGCCGTTCAGCCTTAGGTCAGTGTTGCGTCTTTATCTTGCTAAGACACACACATAAATCCCATAACACCATGGCTCTGGCTGGAACGTGGGGTCTGAAACACTCAGGACAAGTGGCTCAGTGGTTGTGAATTGATTAGTCACCAGGTGCCTGGTCTTCTCCATTTGTCCTCACGTGCAGTTTATGAGTCCCTGAGTCAGCCTCCCCACATCCCCATCGCGGAGCCAAGTCAAACCCCACGTACTGGGGAAAAGGTTTGGCATATGAGTTATTCATACCTGCACTCCTGGACCCGGAATTGGGTACTTCTGTTCCTGGCGCCAGACCGTGTGGGATTTAGGATCTGGTGGAGCTTCTGCTCTCAGGATCCTTTTCCCGGGCTGAAGATGTTAGTCCCTCAGCTGTGTCCGCCTCTTTTCCACCTATGGACTGTAGCCCACCAGGCTCCTCTATCCGTGGGATTTCCCAGGCAAGAATACTGGAGTGTGTTGCCATGCCCTCCTCCAGGGGATCTTCCCGATCTAGGGATCGCACCTGGGCATCCAGCATTACAGGCAGATTCGTTGCTGTCTGAGTCATCAAGGAAGCAGAAACGGGTGCCCCGATTCTTTCGCAGGGACCCTCTTTTCACGCCCCACCTGCAATCCCCTCTCCTCTCACAGATGCGTTCTGACATGCTGGCACCCTCATTTACCAGTCGGCTCCTCATGGTCCTTCTGACAGCTGAGTGCAGACTTTTAAGCAGTTTGAGTGGCATTCTCTGAGCCTGGGGGTTCTTACGCCATTTTAATCTGTGTGACATATATCTCTAACTCCTCTTGCTCCAACACCATTGACCACAGAGAACTGCCTGGTACCTCAGTGCGGTTCACACCAGCTCTGATCTCCTTCTGTAAGTGGCCCAGTGCCCGGGGGGTGGAGGCTAACCTTGTCCCTGGAGCGGCAGCTGGAGACATTCAAGCCTCCCTCAAGCTTCCCCCCACCATCAGACAACCAACCTTCCATTCTCTGTTATGCCTTCTTCCCTCCCTCTCCCACTCTGCTCCCTCCAGAGGTGTTCAATACCCCACTGGGCTCAACTGGGAGGCTGCCGATGGTGCAGAAGGGCAGGCTGGGTGCAGAGGGTCTGGGAGGGGATGGGACTCACTCCTACTGTCCTGGTCTCTGGGCCCTGGGGGTTCATCCAGGTCTCTGGCCGGCTGGCTCAGGTGATGAAGGTGCTTTGACAGGCGGTCAAAGGGGACCCGGGTAGAGGGGACCAGGCGGGTCCTGAGAGAGGGACAACAGGAGACGTCACAGTGCTTGTCTCAGTGACCTTGGGGAGGCTGTCTTATCACTGAGGTTTTCAAGGGTCCTGTTTGTCATTCGTGGGTGATAATTGCGTCCCCAGCAAGGCTGCGGTGGGGATCAGAAATAACGTGTGAGCTGCCTGGCTCACAGCCACTCCCAGTAAACACAGCTCCTCCCAGGACTGTCTGCTCCTCCTGTCCTGACACCTAGCGGGCCACTCAATGACCTCAGGTCTAACAGTCCTTCCGCCTGCGCTGCAGAGCGGCACAACTGAGTTCAGAGTGGGGTGGGTCCTCAGAACATGCTCATTACATGCTCGCTGTGAACTGACTATACATACAGTGGATTCCATTATTCAAGGCAGTTTTCTTCTATGAAATCATTGACCCCAAATGAGCAAATCGTAAACAATCAGGATTGGGGAAAATGCAGAGCTGAGTGTCTTAGGGCCTCTTGGCCAATTTCATCAACTGACCAGCACATGACCTTGCTTGATGTGTGTTTCTGCGTGAAGACCCCTTAGTAGTATAAGTATGGTACCCGTGAGGAAGCCCAGAGACAGCGGGAGCCCTAGGTTGAGTGGGCTACGGTGGATCCTGGCTCCTGTGTCACAGAAGGCTGTGCGGGTGACTGGAGCTGGTGTCGGGAGTGGGGATGAACACTGATTGGCTGCTGCAGGAGGGTGGAAACGAGGTGATTGGCGATCAAGGATTTGGGCTCTGTGGTTTTTCCTGTGATCATGTATGGATGTGAGAGTTGGACTGTAAAGAAGGCTGAGCGCTGAAGAATTGATGCTTTTGAACTGTGGTATTGGAGAAGACTCTTGAGAGTCCCTTGGACTGCAAGGAGATCCAACCAGTCCATTCTGAAGGAGATCAGCCCTGGGATTTCTTTGGAAGGAATGATGCTAAAGCTGAAACTCCAGTACTTTGGCCACCTCATGGGAAGAGTTGACTCACAGGAAAAGACTCTGATGCTGGGAGGGATTGGGGGCAGGAGGAGAAGGGGATGGCCGAGGATGAGATGGCTGGATGGCATCACTGACTCAATGGACGTGAGTCTGAGTGAACTCTGGGAGTTGGTGATGGACAGGGAAGCCTGGCGTGCTGCGATTCATGGGGTTGCAAAGAGTCGGACATGACTGAACCACTGAACTGACTGACCAGCTGGTATCAAAAATCTGCCCTCTGATGATTTCCTGGACCCACTGTGTTTTGAACCAGAATGCTGAGGGCTGATAAGCAATTATGGACAAGATTCTGGAGGGAAGGCTGTGATGGACATTACAAAATGACCCTGTCATTTTTACTTGTATTTGCCTCTCTCCTTTTCTCTTTTTTATTTTTTTATTTTTTTATGGGGGCAGGAGGAAAAGGGGACAACAGAGGATGAGATGGCTGGATGGCATCATGGACTTGATGGACGTGAGTCTGAGTGAACTCCGAGAGATGGTGATGAACAGGGAGGCCAGGCGTGCTGCGATTCACGGGGTCGCAAAGAGTTGGACACAACTGAGTGACTGAACTGACTGACTGACTGATGAATAGTTGTTGGTCTTATCTGTGTTGGGGAAATCCTTAAGTACAGCTTTTAGTTCACCTTGGTTCCAAGGTTTAAATTCTCTAGTTGTCTGCATGCCAGGCTCATGGGAGGCGTGGATCTTTAGAAGCAAGTGCTATTTTAGTCTTTGAGGGGTCATCACTAGGAGAAAGAGGATCTGAATCAGGGGAAGAAGAAGGAGAGAGATCAGAGTGTAAGGGAAGGGATACAAGGAGGCAACTGAAGACCCTACCAGGGAAAGAAGACTAGTTTGCTTTTGCTTAAGTTCTTTAAATTGCTCATTGTTTTTGGTCAAAGAATCTTTTCGTGAAGCAAATTTTGATTTAGGATTTCATTTAGAGGTTTTTTCATACCAATCAAAAAACTGTTGCCCAACAGGCTCCCCTCAAATATTATTTTCTTTCTTTTCCAAGGCACCTCTTGAGTGAACAATTTCATTCAGGTCAAATATTCTCCAGAGTGCCCCTGAAGGCCCAGATCATCCTTGGTGAAGTTATGTCATTTAGTAAGAGAGGCTCAGGAAAAACGATGGTAATGGGAGTATGCTGCTGCTGCTGCTGCTAAGTCACTTCAGTTGTGTCTGACTCTGTGTGACCCCATAGACGGCAGCCCACTGGGCTCTCCCGTCCCTGGGATTCTCTAGGCAAGAACACTGGAGTGGGTGTATACTGTATACTCCCATCCTTCTGATGGGAGTGGGTATATACTCCCATCCTTCTGATGGGAGTATACAGGGGAAGATTATTTCTGAGGACAGGATTTAGTCTTAGATGATGCCATGAGAGCTACTAATGTGATGCTTGTGGTCCTCACATATTGGGCTCTTAATCAGAAGGCTGCCTGACTGCCTTCAAATGTAGACCCAATAATCTTCACACCTCCCCTCAAACTCTTCACCCCACAGGCAGGATTCCAGAGTGGACAGTCAGCCTAGATCAAACCCAAGCTCTCAAGAGAAAAAGTCAAGATGGGAGAAAACACTCACCAGGTTTCTGGTGACCCTTAGCAGAATTTGTTTCAATGGACGCCTGTTGGGTTAGAAGAACAAATGCATGGGTCTATGAAGTAGCTGAGCAGACTTAAGGAGCCTGGCAGTGGGAGTGTTAGTTACTCAGCAGTGCTCGACTCTGTGACCCCACGGACTATAGCCCGCCAGGCTCCTCTGTCCATGGAATTCCGCAGCAAGAATACTGGAGTGGGTTACATTCCCTTCTCCATGGAATCTCCCCAACCCAGGGACAGAACCCGGCTCTCCTGCATTGCAGGCAGGTTCTTTTCCATCTGAGCTACAAGGAAGCTCCAAAGAGAGTATGTTTGAGTGGGACCCTGACGGACACCTAGCCTGTGTTTTCAACTGGAACTCTCTTATAACAAACAACACTTTCAGACAGCATCACACAAAACAGAAAGCACACAACACTGCAAAATAGGGTGAAGAAAGACCTGATTCCACCAAGAACACCAAACAAATGAGAGCCGGTAGCAAAGCCTGTCTAATAATCTGAGGATGAATAGCAGAGGAGCTCTGCAAAGAGCGCAGGGTCCAGACCCAGTGCTGGCTCACCACCCAGTTTTGGCCCACTATTCCGGCGTGCCCTCCGTAGGCCACGAGCAGCGAGATATCTGGGGCACCCTCGGCTGCGGTGAGGGGAGGGGTCTCTTGTGTCTGGCTGGAGTCTGGGGTCTGCGGCCGCATATGGAGCACACAGTGTCTGCGTGGGGCTTCCACCAGAACTGTGGAAATAAATGAGTACCACCTGAATTAGGATTTCAGAAGGTGATGTGTTCAGAGCTTGCTACCAGTTGGGGCACTCAAACCCAATCACTTGCTTTTAGCAGTAACTCCAAGACAGGAAAGGAGGCTTAATGAGGGGAGAGTGGGAGGATCGGCCTCTGGGGGGAAGCCAGAAGTGGGCTGAGGAGAGGTGGGTCCTCTTCCATGACTGATTTGGGAACATAAATATATATAAATATATAAACATATATAAAAAATATAAAAATATATAAATATATATATGGCCTCTGGTAGCTCAGATGGTAAAGAATCTGCCTGCAGTGCAGGAGACTCTGGTTCAATCCCTGGATTAAGAAGATCCCCTGTAGTAGGGAATGACAACCCACTCCAGTATTCTTGCCTGGGAGATCCCAGGGACAGAGGAGCCTGGTGGGCTACAGTGCATGAGGTGGCAAAGACAGGGCTGAGCGGCTAAGCACACAGACTTTGCTTTCTCTGGTTGGTCCTGAGCAACAAGCTGGGCCCCCCAGTGAGATGGAGCCTGGCAGTTGCTGACCAAGTTCTGGTTCTTCCGGCTGATTGCTGTTAGAGGCCTGGGGCGAAGCTGTACGTGATACACATTCTGGTCTTATCTACCAGTATTTTCAGGCTGTCCTTGAGGGCAGTAACCTTTCATTTTTTTAATCTGCAAAGTCTTCACCAAACTGACAGTTGGACCAAGTTCTGTTTTAGTAAGAGGTATAATTTTGAATGCATTCTTCCAGTCCCTGCAAGACATCTTCCATCTGATGACTGGTCTGAGGATTCCTTTGAAGGCAACTTCATTTTTACAGCCTGCTTGGAGCCCTTATTTCCTTTCCTCTTTTCCTGCTGTGTGACTCAAGGCCTTGAAGTGACATATGGCTGCAATGTGTCACCCTGGGCTTACCTGTCTGTAAGTGTTCCGTGTTCCAAATGGGCTGTTAGAAACTCTTTGAAATCCAAGGCTCTTTCTTTTGTGATTCATTTAAATTGTCAGTAACACTAACACGATCATCTACACACAGAGGGTGATCAATACATGATTCTGACTCATTTAAAACTGTGCCTCTGATTCACCAAAGCCCAGAGCTCTTTTAGAGAGAAACTAACTCATTAAAATGGTATCACACCAGGCCAGCCTTAATACCTTCCCCCCAAATTATTCAATGTACACGTTACTGAGTGAGGTGCTTTGCCGATTGCTTAAAAAAGAAAGGAAAATCTATTCTTTGATTGTGAGAATAAATCTTTGAGAACCGGAGACAAAGATAGTTTCAAACTGCTTTTGCACTGCGTCTGCTATAATTTTTAGCAGAATTATAAGTTACTTTGTCCCCGCAAGGAAGAGAGAATTAAGCCTTGCTCATTATCAAGGCTCCTGGTAGTCTTAGCCCCACAGATTCAGGCCGACCCTAGAACTCACAAATTGCCGGCTGGTGAGGCAATTAATGAATAAAGAGCCGAGGAAAGGCTCTGAGGTTAAAAATTATCAAGAAGAGTGCGATATAATTTAAACAGTAAAACAGTCTGCACGTGCATTTCGAGCAGTGGTTCCCTGCAGTCGCTGAGTTTCGTTCGGTTTCTGTTCTCCCAGATGCCTGACTTGCCCACAGGCCAGTGGCAGTTCACAGCCACTTGTTAGCGGCTACAACCCAGCTCCCATTCCCTTCTTTGCATTCCGTATGATTGTCTGTGTGAAAGTGAGATTTTGTGTGTGTGTGTGTGTGTTTTTAATTGCCCTCAAGGACAGCTTTTATGTGTAGAAAAGGCCATTTAGAGGTTTACTTAGGTTACTTTTTAAATGAATATTTTATTTACTTGGTTCTTTCTTAAGCTTTTAATGTACCTTTATAGTCTTTGAATTCTTTCTAAAAGCCTAGAACATTTTTACAGTTGCTTTTAAGCTGGATTTTAGAACCGTATTAAATTCCCTTAAACATCTCAGTTTATTACATTGCCTCTTACGTTTAGGATTTTATATTAAAATGTTTAGTTTTCTTTTTGGCAGAACAATTGCCTAGCTTAAATCCAGCCTTCCTGGCTACTTAACTCTTCTTAATCTCATTCAGTTATCTTAAATTTTTACAGAATGTACATAAACTTAGTAAGAATTGAATTTACTACCACAAACCTAAATCAATTACACAAGTACACTTTAGCAAATGGACTTACGAGGGTATTAATACAAATAAATAAGAAAATACAGAGGCAAATAGGGCTTCCCTGGTGGCTCAGTTGGTAAAGAATCTACCTGCAATGCAGGAGACCTGGGTTCAATCCCTGGGTTGGGAAGATCCCCTGGAGAAGGAAATGGCAACCCACTTTAGTATACTTGCCTGGGAAACCTCATGGGCAGAGGAGCCTGGCAGGCTCACAAGTACATGGGGTCACAAGGGTTGGACAAAATTTAGTGACTAAACCACCACAGAGGCAAACATGCAAGATTCCTTAGTGCAAAATATTGACACTATGGATTTTATTATCTTAGGATTTTTATACACACTCCTGATTCTTCCTGGGCAAAAAGATGCTTAATCACTAAAGATATAATATATCATACCAAGAACATTTAGAGATGGTTTCTGAGTAAGGTGAGCGTCTAGAATAATTCTCCCCTTCCCCCTACCTTTTTTTCTTTTTGTAAAAAAAAAAAAAAAATAATAATGCATCGCATGAAATTTACCATCTTTATCGTTTGTACCGTAAGTTTGCATTTCAATAATGTTGAGTATATTCATTTTGTTGGGCAACCAATCTCCAGAACTTTTTCATTTGGAAAAAACTGAAACTCTATATCCATTAAAAATAAAACAAAACAAAACACTCCCATTTCTCCCTTCCCTGCAGGTCCTGGCAATCTCCCTTCTGCTTTTCCTTTCCATGAATTTGGCCCCTCCAGATGCCTCGTATATGGGGCATCTCACAGTGTTTGTCTCTTTGTGTTTGGCCATCTCACTTAGCCTAATACTCTCGGATTCAGCCTTACGGTAGTGTATCAGAGTTTTCTTCCTATTTAAGCAAAATTCTAGAATCATCTTTAAAAAATATTATTTGGCTGTGCCAGGTCTTAGTTGCAGCATATGAGATTATTAGTTGTGGCATGCAAACTCTTCCTGTGGGATGTGGGATCTAGTTCCCCCACCAGGGATCAAACCCAGGCACCCTGCATTGGGAGTGTGGAGTCTTAGCCACTGGGCCGCCAGGGAAGTCCCTAGAATGATTCTTAATGACAATACTGTAGGGGTTCAAACTAAGTCTTAGTTCTAATCACTGTACCTTTCAAAAGGGGATGGAGAAATTTCACATAGTTTACAGATTTAAGCCTCAAATAAGTCACAATTTTTTAAATATAGGCATAAATTGCTGATTCTCGTCACAATTAAGGCTTTCCCACTAGGATGCCTCTTAGATTTTAATGCCCCTAAATTCATAAAACGTGTTTATTTCTCAAAACAATATTTTAGGCTGGTGTTTATATAGGATCAAATGTATATTTTCATTCCCAAAGCTCAATGCAATATTTTTTTAAATCAAAATGATGAGAGGGAAAAGTTTTGATTCGTGATCCAAATACAATTGACAGAATGACAGAATCAGAGCAGAAGCCTTGACAAGCATGACATAATGCCAATAAAACATACTTTTTATTGTGATTCTTATGATGCCCATAGTGTTAAGCATGGTAGCATTATTGCACACAACCATTTAATCATAATAATTTCACATCCTAATGTTAGAGTCTGTTACTCATATGCAACTGTTTCCTGTATTTTAAGACACACATTGGAGGCATTGAGTTGATGGTTAACATATTAAACATGTTTCTGTTTAAAATAATTGGACATAGGCTTCTGGTAACAATTTTGTGTTTAAGTGTTGATTGTCAGGAACAGTTTACTGACATTAATCAGAAGATGCCTACTTTTGTCTTCCAAAAGGAGTGTGGGGCCCCCACTGCTTGTTGCTTCTTGCTTCATTATATTATTTGGCTTTTCACTTCTTTATGTCCTGACATACTTAAATAGTTTCCTGTTTATCTTCAAAAAACCTTGGACGTGACCATATCTTGCATTCCTTTCATATTCTTTCTATCTTTTAGGGCTCAAATTGTTATACATGTGAGAAAATATCTAATTACCCTCCAGGCATCCCCATAGCTTTTCTGATTTTTGCACTTTTGACTTTTAAAATCTTCCTCTTGGCACTGGACACACAATGTGGTCATTTTCCTTTTGTATCTGTGTTATCTATTTCTGTCTCTCTCTTAATCTGACTCGTTGAATTAAAAAGCTCTTTTGTATGGTTTCTAGAAATGTTTCTAATATTGAGCAATGTTAGAATTTAGGTTTTAATTCTCTGTTTTAATAAATCCAAGAAGTAACATATGTATCTCAAGCTACTTCACATCATTTCAATGGATGAAAACATTTTTACTGTAATCCAAAACACTGAAGCAGTTGTATTACAACATGGCCAGTGGTCATATTACAGTGGACAGATTCTGTCATCTGTCATCTTATTTTTTATTTTACAGGTCATGTTAGAATGAAAATGCCTGACTTGTTTGCGTTGCAAAAGTGCCATAAGGTCAAACTGTTAATTTTTCTCAGCCTAGATTTTTATGGAAATAATTGCAAAACATTAAAGTCGGAAAAAATTGTTACTATCCTTAGAAGTTTGATGAATGCTTGCTAGCTATAAATGGGAGCAGATTAAGGAAGGAGGCCCAGTGTGCCCAGGAAGCTGGAAAGAATCTAAGATCTAAACCCTGCTGAAACTTCTAACTCTAACCTATTATCAACTGGGCTTCCCAGGTGGCGCTAGTGGTAAGGAACTGCCTGTCAGTGCAGGAGACGCCAAGAGATGTGGGTTGGATCCCTGAGTTGGGACGATCCCATGGAGAAAGGAGTGGCTACCCCACTCCAGTATTCGCTGGCTGCTAAGATTTGGGCACAACTGAAGCAACTTAGCACACATGCATGCTGTTAACAACTAGTAACTTATTTGCAAGAAAATGGAAAAAAGAAACACTACCAGATCAATGAAAGGATAATACCACTCTAAAGAAATATTTTGAGAAAAGAGAAGAAAATTATTCCTATGAAAGATATTTCCTAATTTTTATAAGGGCAATCATCTGAAAGCAACAATGCTTTCCACATATGCCACTAGGCAAGCCGTAGTAGGGGTCACAGAACAGAAAGGTTCTGAGAACTTGGACCACCTTTGTCATCATGACACAACCATTTGTTCTGGAGAACTCTGGCCCATGGCGTGTGAACACGCTCAGTCACTGTCATGTCTGCCTCTTTGCGACCGTAGCCTGCCAGGCTCCTCTGTCCATAAAAATTTCCAAGCAAGAATACTAGAGTGGGTAGCCATTTCCTACCCCAGGGGATCTTCCTGGCCCGGGGATCAAACCCATGTCTTGTATCTCCTGCGTTGGCAGGCAGATTCTTTACCACTGCGCCATCTGGCAAGCTCATGCCCCAAGGAGATAAGACTGTAAATCAGTACATTTTACTGTTTGATCTGTGAATTTCTGCAAACCAGTTTTGTTCAGGTATATACTTTGCTCATTTGGATAAACAGTTCTCCTATTGAGATAATACTCGCTAGCTGCTTTGGACAAAGAGCTTCATTATCCTTCAGCAGTTTAGCCATCAAAACACCTTGCTGTGTCCACCAATTCCAAATTATTGTGTCAAAACTATCACAAAAATAAATTGCTATGAAAGACTTGCTGAAACCTTGTAAGTCCAGCTTCTTAAACCCTGCAAATATTGCTTCTTGAAAACTTCCTTCTCATATAAGATCATGGGGGTGCTCCCCCTTATGACAGCAACTCTAATAACCTTAGTGTCACTTGATCAATAGGTTTCTCTGCTGTTCTTTTGGTGAATTGACACTAACAGCCTTGGGACATAAGAAGATCTGATCAACACCAGCTGGTTGACACAGCCCAAGATCCTCAGCTCTGAAACCACATGGATCCTTGAGGTTTCCTGAACATCCTGTTCAGGGATCTCTTCCTCTGCAGTGGTCAAGTAGGTCCTTCATTGGTGCTCAGTAGATTTATCAGTAGATAAATCCAGTAGATTTATGTGAAACTCTCTTAAGCCGAGTTTATTTTGTTTCCTGGGAATAAGAGAATTCCTCCTGGGAATCCCTTGGCTATCTGGCCCAATTTGAAAACTCACACTTGGAGGGAAACTTAGCTTGGTATTCATAGCACAGCATTAAGGTTCTTTTAATGTTCTTGTCACATTTTTGTTGTAAGGCCATCAGAGAAAATTTAGAGAGGGGAAGGATTAGCATGGGTTTAGTAGTTTGTCTCTCAATCCATCCCCTAGTGCTGGCAAGTGCAGAACACTCTATCAGACCCATATCCTTCCAGGACCGTTCTTTGCCTTGCACCACCAATCCAAACCTCATAAAGCTGTTTCTCTCTCTGGCCTTTGTTTCATCACTTAATTTCATTTCTTTTGCTTGGAGGTGGAAATATGAAGGCCATGAGGCTTGCTAATTGCCAGATTCCCACCAAGTGCTGTGGCTTTCACGAGGTCGTCTTTGACACTCTGAGGCACGCAGGTACTGCTTTCATTCACGTGTGTATTTCTCTCACTAACCTATTTCACCAAGGAGGATTTAGAATTACTCTGGCCATCTCAGGGAATTCCTGACATGAACAAGATGCAGATGGGAAGAAAATCTTGGGAGGAGATTCTCTGACTTATGTGTCCAAATAAGAGGTAACTTAAAAAAAAAATTGAGTTATAATTGTTTTACAGTATTACATTGGTTTTAAGTGGACAACATAGTGATTTGATACATTTATAGTTTATACTGCATTTAAGGTTATTATAAAATATTGGCTATATTCCCCATGCACATCCTTGTATCTTGTATATTTCATACCTAGTAACTTTTAACCTCTTAATTTTTTTCTCTACTTGCCTCTCCCCCAGCCCTTTCCTCATTGGTAAACGCTAGTTTGTTTATGGTATCTGTGAGTCTATTTATGTTTTGTCAAATTCATTCATTTTATTTTTTTAGATTGTACATATAAGTGAAATATCAAAATAATCATGACTTTTTAATAGAGCTAGGACAAATGACACTAAGATTTGTTTGCAACCACAAAAGACCTCAAATAACCAAAGCAATCTTGAAGAAAAAGAACAAAGGCAGAATATCAATCTCCCTGACTTCAGACTATACTATAAGCCACAGTAATCAAAACAGCATGGTACTGGCACAAAAACAGACAAATAGATTAATGGAGCAGAATTGAAATCCCAGAAATAAATCCGTGCACATGTGGTCAATTAATTTATGACAAAGGAAGCAACAATATACAGTGGATAAAAGATGGTCTCTAAGTGGTTTGGGGAAGACTGGACAGCTACATGTAAAAGAGATTACTTTTTAACATAAGAGATTCACCCTCTTAAGTTTCCTCACTTTAGTGATTACTGAGTGTGGGCACGCTAAGCCACTTCAGTCGTGTCCAACTCTTTGCAGCACCATGGACTGCAGCCCACCTGGCTCCTCTGTCCATGAGATGCTCTAGGCAAGAATACTGGAGTGGGTTGCCATGCCCTCCTCCAAGGGATCTTCTGGGTACCAGTTTTTTAATCATAAGATTTTGCTAAAAACCCTAGTTATTATTCAGATAAACTGTAATGCTTTATTAATCTTGTGTGTATATCTGTATAAATAGAGTTTCCTTCATCTGACTCCTTTCCCTTCCTTGCAGAGGTTAGATAATTAGCCTTTTACTGATAATTCTTCTTTCCTTTTCTTTTCCCCTTCTCTGTGGAAATTTGGAAGTTAATTAGTACATGAACTTTGCTCAGTCATGATGTGTAAATTCTATAGTATCCAATGCAGATATAATATTTAAAATTTCCAAAATATAATGAGGATGGAGGAAATATTATATTGTTTGTGCTTCTTTTGTATGTTTTTCCTTGCCAAGAGTGAAACTCAAAAGAAAAGTTAACTGTGATGTTAAGCAATGCATGTGGTTCCCATCTAGAAAGAAAAACTCAGCATTGAAAAGTTCTGGCAAAATTTCACAGTCTTTAAAAATTTTGAGATTATTACAGAGATTTACTTATATATAAAAAACCAGGAAGATAGTCTTCTTAAAAAGACAATTCTTTGGACAAATTAGAATATTTTAATTATAGCTTAAAATTAACATAATGTCTTCTTGCTAATTTTATCAACTTGTAAAATATTTAGTGAAAGATTTTAGTTAAATACAAGATAAATTTAGTTTTTCATTGTTTAAATGAAAATTGATCTTTTAAATTCTTATTATGTGGCCTAAAATGTCAACAGTGCCAAACTGAAGAAACCCTAGTTTAAACCAAAATTACAAATCTAGTCTGACTTGTCCAAAATTTCATCTTCATAATGTAGATTTTGGATTCTTATATAAAAATGCTTCTGAACTAAGTTTCTTTAGAAATGCATTTTTAAAGACTAACCTATATAAAATATTAGAATTCAGTTTATTTAACTTCTAGAAATTCTGGGAACACTATATGTATTTAATAACTTATTAACTTATAAAAAACAATCAGAACAGAACTCTGCTTTTGTAAGACTCTGCAGTCCAGTTTACCAATAACCTCTGGAGATAGAAAAATATTTGAAATCACCCTGAAGGAGCTAAAGACTTTCTCAGTCACAAAAACCACAGAAAAAGTTTGCAGCTTTACTTCTCCAACCTCAGCTACGGGTAAATGTAAACACAGAGCACAAAAACTCCCCAGTTCTTTTTCCTTTCCAACGGACACAGAAATATTTTCTTAGTTGACATGGGTTCACAAACAGTCAAAGGGAAAACAAACCAGACTCTCTGTTATCTCTTACCTGACAAAGAACAGATCTTCATCATCCTCACAGAGATTGCTAAATGTCAGGACAGTTCAAAGGGATTATCAGAAATTGTTGCAGTCAATCAGGAAACATTGATCAGCCACACACAAATCAAATTATTTACACATCAGATGCTCAACTGACTATGCAAGCAAGCTGACCTATTAGGCCATTTATCCCTGCAGTTGACTGTGGAAAGCAACTTAGCCCAAACACTCAGCAAATCATAGACCGACTCACACACTTACCCAAGAAAGAAAACAGAACTCAGGAGAGGGGAAAGAAATGAAAAAGCTGGAGACAGGCAGTCAACAAAGGTTAAGTTTCTACAGTTGATTGGGAATCCCTGCAGGGGTCAAGAAAAGACATGCCTCAGCTTAAGGACACATTTAGCTCAGCTCTTGCACAATGCTGTTCTACTGAACCCGCAGGTTAGGGCGCTCGGGTATGTCAGTGGATGATCTATCATCATGTTGAAGTACATTTTTCAAATAATTACAAAGCTCTCTTATCAATACAGAATGAACACATATTTTGCTTATTTTTTTAAAAAGTGAAGAAACTATCAAGTACTGTGAAGGGTTGGAGATTTTACCCTCGTTACAAGCTGAAAGGCTGCCTGCCAAGAATTCATGGTTGCCAGCAGAAGACACAAGATGTTTGGGTCAGAGGCAAGAAGAAATGTATTACTCACAGCACAACAAGCCATATGAACATAAGCATATTTGATGCCAGATTTTCAAACCACAATTTCTGCACAATGATATGAAGAAGACCAGGTGACACCTGCACATGGTACCTTTCAGGAGAGAAAGGCTGAGCTTAGGCAGTGTGTGCTAAGCATCCTGACTCCCATATGACTCAGAAGGAGCATCTCTCTCTCTGCGTTCCAAGACTCTGAGCAAACTTGTACTTTCTCTGGACGCAAATACTGTGTTCCAAGGCTGTTGCTATACAAACATTCTTTAAAAGATAATCCTGAACAAACGCAGTTAGTACCTCTGCTGATAAGACACACAGAAATGTGAGACACCTATGAAGAATTCTCTCCTAACATTAGCAAGTAAGATGGTAAAGCTAATTCAAAAACATTTTGAGGAATTATTTATAGGTACCGATGTTAGAGTAAGGTTTTAGGTGAGATGCAAAACTTGTTACTTCACAGGAAAAAATGAACAACCAAAAAAAACCCCAACATAATTCTGGAAGTTAACTTTTCTATCACATAGAAATCTACAAAATTACATGAATTTTACATTGTCTGAGCTCTTTAAGAGAATGGTAAAATATAGGTGAAAGTGCTGGTTTCATTTTCTTAAAAATAATACTCAGATTTGTGTGTGTGTGTGTGCTTTTTTAAAAAAAAATTCATTTATTCTAATTGGAGGCTAATTACTTTACAATATCGTAGTGGTTTTTGCCATACATTGACATGAATCCTCCACGGGTATAACCGTGTTTCGCATCCTGAACCCCCTCTCACCTCCCACCCCATCCCATCCTTCTGGGTCATCCCAGTGCACCAGCCCCAAGCATCCT